>VWZG01009767.1:1067408-1165207 GCA_013396735.1 Grallaria varia | reverse complement strand
AGCCTAGCCATGATGATGATGTCGTTCTGTCCAAGGCAGAGTGACCAGGGTGAGAATGCTCTTGCACTAAGTGCACAGCTTATCCAAAATTTCCATAACCCATAGATGTCACATCCTGATGTCCTCAATGTAAAATGTATCTTTGTTTATACACCTGCCCTGCCAAAGAAACCCAGGGTTCAGTTGGCAGCTTTGTATATGTTTTTCTTTTTCTGCAGAGTTCATCCTTGATCATTCTCATCTCCATTAAAAGGGAAGATTAACTCAAATCAAAGCAAAAAAAAAAAAAAAAAAAGAATGTATTTTCTTTTATCACTGTGATTAATTGTATCTTATGATGTATCTTATCATCTTATGCTTATGCAGTGCTATTTTTCATGAGCTTTCTGAAAAATGACACACTTCTGCACAAGATTTCTCAGTTTGAGGTGTGATCTTATTAAAGTTCCTCCAGGATTTCCTCCTTAGTGTAAAAGACCACAAATAAAGGGATTTTTTTCCCCTAATGTGGATATTTTTTAATGTAAAGCAAAATGCTTTTGAGAGAAGTCCCTATTTTTTCACATGCTTGAAAAATAAAAAGGTGCATTAAAGATGATTCATAATCAAAACTAGCCACTGAGAGCTCTCAAATGGATTGCTTTAAGATGAGGTAGATTATCACTCGCGGCCCAAAACTCATCAAAGAGGAAACACTGTCCATAATGAGTAATACACTCAGAATGACTTGATCCCTCCTTCAAAGCCAGCAGAAGTAACACTGATTAATAATACTCCTGCTCATTAAGTTCAATTTCAATGTGTATGGAAGGCAGTGCAAACAGAAAAAAAAATGCATTTGCAAGGGAGAAACAAAAGAAAACTTTCTTTCTTTTACTTTTATGGGACAAATAGAATCAATCTGGAAAGCTGGATCAGGACAGGATGAAGGAATTATTACATAAATTATCATAACAGAATACTCGTGTTGTGGACAGCCCTCAATGGGAAAAAAAGGAATCACAAGGCGATTACTGTTTCACAATTCACAATAGCCTTTAAGCAAGAATTCCACTATTTGCATAAGTTATGCCCACTCTCATGAAGAAGAGGAAATATATATAATATAAGCATGTTAATCCTACATGATATAAATTCACTAAAACAATAAAAACTTTAGTTTTTCATAGCTGCTTGGTTTATGGGACAGTTATACAGGCTGAAACAGAAAGATAAACATAAATAAACTTGAGAAGTTTTTTTTCCGAGATTTAAAAAAAAAATTAAAAATAAAAACAGACAAACAAACTACCACAAATTCTAGATGGTCATTTCAATATCCTGCACACAGAATACTGTACTTACTGGCCCAAGACACAAAATGGCAATTACTTCCAGATCTCATAGGTATTTACTAAGATTCAAATCTGCAATGTACAAGTAAATAGATAGATACTTGATTACTTATCTCAGTGAGGCTGTAACATCCTTAAAGATCCTCAAATTTGACTCATCTAGTACAATCATTAGAAAACTATCTCCTCCTATTGTCAGTGTTTGATGGTTTTGTACAGAAATAGGATGACATATTGATTTTTTTTTACCTCTGCAGGGCGAGGTACTTTCGTTAAATAAAATTTTGTGTTTTATTGTCTGCATAAAGATACCACACCCCTTTAATACCAGCGTGGTTAGTCTACTATGTTAGATTATCATATTTCACTTGTTAAAATGATGCAAGAAATGAAGCATCTATACATGTACTTCACGCAACCTCCTTCAGCAGTAGAACATATGAAAAGCTGGATATAATTTAAAACAAATAAATCTTTACATTTCAGCTCAGAATGATTTTGCAAGCAGTGCAACATCAATACTGCATTTCCTTTACAGACTGTGTAGTGCAATGCAAAACACAAGGAAAATCAATCTTTCATCAGTGCACCTTCCTTAAGATTGCTTATATCAATTCACTTTCAAGGGCACGTGGTCTGCATTAGACTTTGAATATGTGACAGGAGGAGGTTGGATCTTGACATGTTCATATCAGCTGTTCTACACCATATTTGCCCTTACACAGAGTCCTGCCTTTTATGTAAACCAACCAATTCCTGTCTAACAACAGAATTATAGGCATAGTTATCTTCTGTAAATATCTTAAGATATTTCAAGAAACTAGAAAACAATTTCAACATAGCTCAAGTAGCACTTAGATGCAGAACACTTGGCAAGAATAAGGTAATTATTTCTCTCATCAAATTTTTGTCATCAAGTGACTTTTGTAGAGTAACACTGCAGATGGTATCCAATTATGGCATGAATATTGCACAGAAATGCTTATGTTTAAAACTTTATTGCCATTAGGAAAGGGTCCAACTGGGAGTCTTGTTCCTGAGGTTTTATCTGATGTGTGGACTCGACAGAAAAAACCAAAACCAAAAATACCCACCACCAGAACAAAACCCCCCACATCCTTATTGAACAATTGAGATTATGTAGAGATCAAATAGTCTCATATATTCAGAATATTCCCAGTCAAGAAAATAAAATAACCAACAACTGGATTTCAAGTGATACGAGCAGCCTCAAAGAATAAGGAGACTCCATTTCAAATGGGGTGCTTCTTTATCCACATCTCTTAAAATCACTGTGATCACTAGGATTTTGGCTTCATGAAGTAGGGAGGTTCAGTCATGCTCTCTGATAGCCAAAATTTGTAGTGGCCAAAATAACACAAAATTATTGTCTCAGTTGTCTTGCTTTCCAATTTAACATAGCCTTCCAAAGGCTACTTGTACAAGCAGTATTTATTAGCTACCACTTTACTCCCATAATAGCAAGTTGTGCACAGTGAGAACTTTGCCATGTAATAGCAACAGAGATTCTGCAAATTTTTATACTGTTTGGGCAGGAAACACATGAAATTTTGATTCTGGCAAATAAGACTTCTAGAAGAGATACTTTGCAGGCAACATCCAACATGGTACATACTTGTTCCTCTCCTAAAGGGTGTCTTGAAGTAATTCATGTCAAAGGACAGCATTAACACAGTTTTATTGCTTGATACATGGGGCTTACTGCTCCTAAGCTGTCAGGGTCACCTCATCTCCTGGCATGGCCAGCTTTGCACAGCACCTCTGTACTGCTCCCCAGCAGCTAATCCTACAACAGAAAAGCTCAGATTTAGCTGGAACATTAAAAAATTAATTACTATTTAGTCTCACAGGAAGATTTCTAGGCTGATCATGGCATGTAGACCAGTTGCAACCACACCAAATGTCTGGTCTCCTACTCAGGGAGTGCTGCCATCCAGCTGTTCACACAGAACATGCCCGTTCCTCTGTCCCAGTCCAAGAGAAGATGCAATGTCAGGATTTGTCACAGCACACTTGCCAGTCTCTGGGCAGATGTGCTGATTGTGAGTTCAAGCTTTTGTGGAAGCTGTCTCAAAAATCCAGAGCATCCATGTCACCCAGGATGTCCAATGTAGAAAATCAGAATTTGCTAAGCGAGACAAGAGAAAATGGATGGATGTATACATGTATACTTGGAATTCTTCAGTACTTGGGGCAGCAGCACAATATAAGGGGGACAAACAGCTGCTGTCAGAGGCCTCCCCACCACTCTCTTCTGTCTCATAATACCTACAGTCCTAAAAAGCAGGCCCATTTGAGAGCTTTTTATAAATAAATTTCACAATTTATGACCCCACTCCAGAAACTTACAACATTGTAGTTTCCTGAATTTTATCCAGCTCAGCATAAAATTCAGCTCTTGAAAATGGAGGGTCGGTGGCATCACATTTCTTGATATCTATGGCCAATTGTTATGCATGACAGAGGTCTAGAAAATGCATAAGAATATGCGATGTCATGCTGTTTTATGAGGTCACAACACAGTAAGCTGATAAACTACAAAGCCAGAAGCAAAATAGTCTGTCCCATCAGAGAATGGGATTATAGCCTCATAAAAGTTGCATAATGGTATTACTTTTGCTCTTTTATTGCAAACATTTAAGATGAGGTTACATTGACATTTTTCCTCAGTTAAAATTCTTTGTACTATTTTTCTTCAACTTTTTCAGATGCTTTTACAAATGGTCAGTAAATAGGCAACTATGCCAGTCCCTTCATTATCTTTGTGGCCCTTCGCTGGACTCTCTCCAGTATGTTAATGTCTGTCTTGTACTGGGGGACCAGAGCTGGGCACAGCACTCCACGTGTGGCCACATGAATGCTGAGTAGAGGGGAAGGATCATGTCCCTCAGCCTGCTGGCAATATTTTACTTACTGCATCCCAGGATACCATTAGCCTTTTTTGCTGTAAGGGCCCATTGTTGCCTCACAGTCAATTGGTGTCCACCAGGACCCCTGGACTGCCAAGCCACTTTCAAACCCTCAGCATTTATTGGTGTGTGGTGTTAAATTGCTGGTCCTAGAACCATAGTGGTGCATCAGTTGCTGGTTCTAGGCGGATACCACAGTGACCTCAGCAGCACACTGCAGGAGGGCACTCTGTCCGACCTGAATGTGGGCAGCTATAGATGTGCCATGAAGCAAAATGTCAATCTTGGTTCCAGCAGGAGGAGGGAAACTACTTAGAAATGCTGATGTGACAAGGTCAAAGGCGTCATAGAAGTCTCCAGGTAAAGATGCAAGGCAAATTCACAACAGAAAGCAGATCTTCAGCACACCAAATCCTTAGTGCGGGTGCACTATTAATATCATAGCTACTACAGAAGTTACTGGTTTATTCCTGAGTTTGAGTCAATAATGATACTAGTGCTCTTACAGTTGCCTCTGTTCCTTAGATAAGTGATTCAGTGCATAAAAATTATGGCACCAATCACGAGTGTAGAGATTTAGTTTTCTTTAAAATTGTGCTATTACTAGGTATTCAACTGAGAAAGTCTGATGACAGAAGTTCATTTCCAAATCATGAATAACAAGAGAAAACTGTTTTGACTAAGAAAGCTCAGCATGAGAACTAAATATGTAGCATAACAATTTAAAAAGCATCTTCCATTAGTTTTTGACTGCTGTGAGTTCAGGGATTTGAGAGTGGACCAAAACAAAAGTAACACTTGAAACTTACATAAGGTTTCCTTTGCCATTCAGTCATCATTACTTCTTCAAAGAGCTGGACATAAACAACACATTCGCGTATTCTATATTACATTTGAAAATCCCCTGCACATGCACCTGCTTTTGACATATGCCATCTCTTAATCAGCTGAAATCACGATTGACAGGAAGAGAGATGTAAATTCTCCTTTGGACACAGAAATATTACTGTGTTGAAATGCCAGTCATTTAAAGAGAAAAAAAACCCCAAAACTTTATATCTGCAAAAGAAACAAAGGTGTATTAAGACAGAAAACTTAATGATTTGAACTTTTGTTCTTTTTTTTAGAGAACAATTTTGTTGTAACCCTGCCTTTCACATCAGGAACAGAGAAACAAAAAAACTGTCTGAAATTCTACAGGGAAATCACAATGCCTTGCATAGTTCTGAAAACACTGTAAGTTTACAGTGACCCAAATTATTATGTAACACCAGGTAGTTATAATTCATAAACAAGTGCATGCTTGTGTACAAGTTCAAAAAATTTCACTTTAATAATAAAATCACAAAAAAAAAAAAAAAAGGAAAAGACTTTAGAAAAAGCAACTTACATGAAAATATAATTTCCTCATTTCAAAGTAATTTTTACCCTAGTCTTTGCAAAGGCTGTCCAGCCTTCTTGAGATACTGCAGAACTTACAACAATTCCAATACAGAAAGAACTTCAGAGTACACCATATTCCCATTTCTTTACTGTAGGCATCATCTGATTACAATCTCACTCTCAGTTTCTAACCCTGCCGTATGTATTTACAGACATGTTTGCAAACAACTCCACCATCACCTCCATAATCCCCTCTACAGTTTTAAGACCCGAACACTTTACCTTCAGCCTCCTATACTTTCTCCTGTTTCATCCCACACCACTAGCCTTCTACCTAGACTAGCACTTAAATACAAGGGCAACACACAAAAGATAGCCTAAGATTTGCTAAGGAATTCCTACATAGCAGATAAATACAAAGAAATATAAGGTTTTATATATTTGTAATGCAGGATTTAGGCAGCATTCCTGAAAGCTCTCAGAAGCAACTCTACTTTTATCAGGAAAGTTTTAATGGGTTTGCTTGTATATTTCAAATACAACTGTCTGTGATGTTCCACACTTTAATTTGTTCACTATTCCTCTCACCATTCACCTGAAACAGCTTGTTATTTTATTGCTAAATAATGACCTAATCAACATGTTTTCTCAAATAATTTTTTTCTTGGTTCCTTAGAGGTAAGCCTTCCTGACTGACATGTTACCTTTACATACCACACACTAACCCAGAGGAACACCTTCATTCCTGTGTGGTAATCTGCTATAGTTTTCACACTACAAATTCAGAATGAACACATCTGGAGTTTTATCTTAATACGTTAGTACGACATTGGGCTATCTTATTTCTTTTCATTAATTTCAGAGGAAGAGAAAGCAGCCTCTTTAGGGTTCAAGGAGGTCTGGGCTTTGTTTCCTTCCTAATTTACCCTCTGATGAGGATAGGTACATTAAGCTTTGATTCCTCTAACAAAAAGTTATTTGGCCAAAATCAAACCTACCGTCAACTGAAACCCTTGTCCATTTACCTTAGGTTTTGGTAAAAAGCATGTATTAATTATAAATATATCCATATATTATAACTATANCACACCGAATATTAATGAATCTGCTAGGATTCCTTCCATTTAAGGAATCTGAAGAGCAGCAGAGAAGAAGCATAGTGATTAAGCCTCATTAGTCTATTACGAACATCTCTTTTTCTAAGGACTCTAAAATCAACTTTATGAAGTTTCCATATTCAAAATACCTAAGCAGAAAGTAATTCTCATTTAAGTTGACCCTCAGGTTAACCACGTATGATAGCCACTTTTCATTTCAGTCTCATAAAATTCTTGTCAAAAATACCATTTTCTATTTTATTTCATGCAAGATACTGCGAAGAAGGCATTCTAAGGAGACAACTTTATTCACCAGGGCTTTCAGGCTGCATGTACCTCAGTTTCCCAATTACTGTATGCTCTTATGTGCAAAGTTCAAACGTACAAGGAAACCTCAAGAATGAAATATAGTTTCTAAAGAAGAGACTGGATGTGATAAACTGAAAAACTGATATTGACATTTGCTAGAAGGTGTCACAAAATAACAAAACTGCAAACAATAATGGTTCCAAATGCTTTTTCCTAAAGCCTGAACAATCTGAGGAGTCTAAATTATATCATGGTATGTCTTGTCAGAAAGTTTTAGAGCAGTGTTTGAAAATTAGAACTTGTTTTAAAAGAAGTTGGAGTCAAGTTCAAGCATAGCATGTCATCTGACAACCACTATGATCCTTCAATCTGTTTTATGACAGCAAGTGTTTTAGAGGCAGGTGCTGTAAAAACAGAAACCAAGATGGTTCTTGCCTAAATACAAAAGACAGTCCTGCTTCCTTTTGTACTTACAGAAAAAGTGCCAGGAAAGCTAGATCAAACTATTCTAAATCAAAACCTCTTGGAGAAAAACGCAAGTAGGTTTGGGTAAAGACAGAGATAATCAGATATTTCTGCTATATATTTGAAAAAACTAAAAGTAATCAGTTATATATGAACCTTACTTTTTGCAAGACCTGTATTATTATCAGTATTGCAGCAACAAGTAATAAATATACTTATTTGCTATGCAGTGCTAGTATAGACTAAGAAGATTACAGGATTTACAGATGACACCACCTTGATCTACCCCACTTCTGTCTAAAAGTTTTCCTTGAGAAAGATATCAAATTCAATCTACATGTATGGCCATCTTTGTTCTAAGGGCACACCATTGGCTCACTGTCAATTCAGTGTCCACCAGGACCACAGATCCTTGTCTTCAAAGCTGTCTCCAGCTCTCCCACAACGCTGAGGACAACAGTATAAATAGTAGCCAGAATTAATATTAAATTCACACCCTTTAAAGCTATTTCTGAAGATGTTTATAATACAAAACATTTACTCTGAGTTATACTCTCACAAGCAAGATAGCTCACAGTGCGGAAGGAGAGATCACACAGAACAGAGTTTAACCAGAAGCTATATAAATGAGTTTTTCCTTTAAATTTTGTTTAAAAACATGAGTAAAATGACCATGCAAAACTCTCAGACTCAACTATTTCAATTCTGAAACAGTGCTAAGACTGCATCATTGTCTTGTTCTGCTTTAACAGGACAAATTGCCTGTCCAAAGCCACATTTTCTAAGTCATGAATCTTTGTGGTGGATTTTCTTTCCAGTGTATAAAAAAAAGCAGTGAGAGGGGGCTCATGACAAGAGAGGATGTTATGCAGCTTGCATGAGGGCACAAGACCCAACACTGCAGGAAGAGAGAATTTGGCTCTGTTTTCTCTCTGCTGACTACATAAGAAAGCAGGTCTGTTAGCTCAGGGGAATAAGGATTACCCATCATTCTTCTGACAGCAGGAAACAGTAATGGTCTATCTGCCTGCAGCACCACAGTAAATTGAACATGTTCTTGCAACTCAAGTAAACAGAAAAAAATGGCATATTTAAAATACTTGAGGATTTAGGACATTTCCAAGTCGAGTGGTGCTACAATGTGTTAAAGTGCGACTGAAAGTTCAACAGGGGCTTAGAGGTTCAAACCGGAACTTCTGATAGGAGCTACTTAGTATGAAATATTCCTTTGGATGGATTTAAAAAAAGAAAAAAAAAAGGAAGGGAAAGACAAATCCATGGGAAACGGCAAAAAAAATCTGGTTTAGGGCTGCCTATTTGTTAAGTCTTCAATGAGCCAGACTTTCAGACATGATGAATGTTTGTTCTGAAGCAAAGGTACAATCCTATAACTCAGTTAACAAAGAAGACAAGGAGAGAGACAATTGGGGTTACTAATTTGTTTATGCCTTGGGTACAGTTTTCGGATCCATATCCCTAAATCTGAAGTAAAAGCCAAGCAATACTTATTTTAGTGTGTGGAGCAAGGAGCAGTATCTGAGAGCAGATACCAAATCATGACTCACCCACAAACAAAACTGATTTCAGCTCTGATCTGTACTATATCCAGGCTTGCCTTCAGTATTTATCCTAATTAATAGGTGATACGGGTTTCTTTCAGGTACTTCCAAGAAGCTCTTTAAGCAACTGCCAGAATTAAATATTTGGGGTTGTTTATTCTCTCCACAATTAACTGCACATAAGAATTTCATTGTCTTCCTCTCTTTTTCTTCTTTTCCCCCTTTTTATATGTAAGAAAGAAGTTTTTCTTAGACACAGCTCCTTAAATTTGGAGCTAGTGGTAAATTTTAAACACACAAATCTATAAAAATTTCCCTTTTGTTGGTTAAATTAGTGCACAAGAAAATTACTACAAGGCAGCTGTTAATTTATTTGATTTGTTGTAGCTAAGGAAAAAGAAAATGTGGTTTATTCCTATAACTCAATCCAGCTACAGACATCCATACAATTGTATGCTCTGACTAGTCAGAGCAAACACAGTTATTGTAAATATTTTTTGCACTGTAGGTCAGAATTTTTATGTGCAATTTGCCAGAGGGAAAGGGAGTAATGGGTCATAGATACTTACAAATGCTTGCTAAGACAGAGTGTATTTAAACATGCGCATAGGTACATTTTGTAGAAATATCTTAGATGCCAGGTAAGGAACAGCATTTCCATGCATGGAAAACAATGTTTTCCAGATTTTTACTAATCAGATTAGAAATCTGACTCTGTCACTCTAAGGCTGCTATCAGTGAGATTTAAACCCCAGTACTTCTACTGACAAGAGGACATTGTTTTAAACGTCAGCTTAAAGGCATAAGTTCATTTATGGAAGGCAAAAACAGAATCTGAAAACTATTCCTGTCTTCCGGAAACTCTCTCTGTTAAAATATCATTAGTACAGGTCTTCCTTTCCAAGTAGTGCTTTTAATTCTTGCAAATAATTAGTAAACCATGCAAGCATGATGGGAAAATGTATATGGATATGACAAGTATAATAATGGTCTTTTGATATCTCACTGGGTCAACAGGTAGGTGACCTACTTGGTCTCTTCTTCTAAAATGACCAGAAGCTCCTGATAAGGGGTTATTTATGACAGAAACAATTAATTACAGAATAAGAATTTATAAATAAGTTGAACAAAATAAAACATGGTGTATGATATGCTGGAATTTAAGTACACCAAGAAAAAAAATAAATCCATGTTGACCTTTAAAGACAGACTAATAGCATTGCAAGCTCCAACACTGCTGGAGTTTACATTACAGTTCCTGTAATTCAGAGTCCCCTGTTACCTGCCGCCCTCCTTGGGGTGCTGTGGCTGTCAGGATGACTGTGGGTAAATTCACAGGACAGAGACAGCACATACAGAAGCGGGGACTTGCTGCCTCAGCGAGAGGAGAGGCTTGGGCTGCCCTGAGCCAGGCACAGCCGGATCCAATGGCCCCAGTGCAGCCCCACAGCATCACCGCCCCGCAGCATCACCGCCCCGCAGCATCACCGCCCCGCTTCATCACCGCCCCGCTTCATCACCGCCCCACTGCATCACCACCCCGCAGCATCACCGCCCCGCAGCATCACCGCCCCGCAGCACCACTGCCCCACTGCATCACTGTCCTTCATCCTCTCACCCCCACAGCTGCTCAGCCCCTCAGTCCCGTAGCCCTACAGACCTACAGCCCCACGGCCTTACAGCCCGAGGCAGGGAAAACCCATCCATGAAAGGGCAGAGCAGCCCCTTGGTGGGGAGGGGGAGGAAAAAAGGATGGGGAAGGGACGCTGCCAGCCCTGAGGGAAGAGTGAGAGTTGGGAAGGAGGGAGTGAAGGTGAGCCGGGAAGGAAGGGGCAGAAGGTTTTTGGCTTTGTTTCCCACCATTAACTCAATGATTAGCTGGCGATAAATTAAATTAACGTCTGTTTTGCCCTTGTCAGTAATTGACAAGCTTTCATGTGATCCCACGCTCTTTCCCATCGTGTTTGCTCCCTCTGTTCTATTGAGGAGGCAGTGTGAGTGAGGCGCTGGGATGGACATATGACAGCTGGCCAAGCTAAACCCTCTGCAAGCAAAAATCCAGTAGAGAAATGCAGCCCATATCGATGTTTACCTTAACTCATGAAAACCTGTCAATAAGGATATCAGAAGCAAGTATTCTTTTGCCTATTTTGCTCCAAATTCTGCTACTAAAGTCCTGTCACCAGCCTCCCCACCCCCCCCGCCCCCAGCCACTTAGGATGTTAAAGTTGAAAATCCCCAGATAAGTATAATACAGAATTAGAATATTATCATCTTACTACATCAATTAATGAGTACCACAAGGTAAAAAAGCTAACTCTAGATCTATTATGATATTCAGCACTGCTGGCTTAGGAGTAGCTGCAATGGTAGAACCTACTGTGAATTTCTCTTGGTTCACATTTCATCACAGGGAAGAAAATGCCAAAGAATGGTCAGTGGAGTAACACAGCTGAAATCAGCCTAAGAAAAGGTTGCAACAAGTGACTTACAGGCAGAAAGAGAACACAATCGGGTAAAGACCCTCAAATAGGATAGTAGAGAGCAGAATGAGTTGCTCATTTTCTGGGGGAGAAAAAGTGTTATTTCTTTCAAGCACAGTGTGATTACTTGTTAATCCTGACCATCATGGGCTTTTTTTTTTTTTTTTTTCAAAAAGAATCAGCAGCAGTGAAAGTCTAAAAGCAGATCCAAATTTACAAGTTGTTTATATGTCAGACCTTTTTTCCAAATATTTGTCACAGTATTTGGGGCATTTAAAAACTACTAAAACTGTGCAGCAGCAGCAACTTTAGAAAGCTTCTAATTCTACCAGTGGGAATGCTACCAAGATGAAAAACAAATTCTTAAGCTGTATTAACATTTACAAATACAGCTACTTTTATTTAAGTATCCTGAAAGACCCTTGAGCTTTCTGAGTATCCAGACAAAACCACAAGCTTCATAACTCTGCAAGGTTTAAAACTGAAAGCCTAGTGAAGTAAAATAGAAGTTATGTTTTGAGTCTTCTGTCAGATTAGTGTATAGTATAAGAGAATATACTTTCTGAGCAGGTGAAACATGGTCCACAACTCACCTGTGGTGAAGTACTTGCTTCTTCACAGCAAAAGGTCATCTTAGTAAAAATGAAAACCACTAGAATCACAAAAGGGTTTACAGGACAAATAAATAATTTTCTGTAAGTAAACAATATATAAAAGGGTTAGGTAAAGAAGAGGTATTGAAAAAAAAAGTATTAAACTGGAGAAAATCACATCAGCTGAATAATTCAATAGCTTGTTTTGAGACTGATGTTGCCTATCATTTTCATTAACAGCTCTGCCAAAATAATGGGCAAGTGCTAATTACATGCAAGTGAGAAATCACTGATGACACAAAGATCAGAGCAGCGTAAGAAATAAAGGACCTTGAGAAGAAGAATAAGGCATGATGAGCATTCAATTATATGCAGTGCAAAGTTAACAGATTATTATAAACAATAACCTTCTCAATGGGAAATGACTGAAGAGAAGATGGATTTGCATGTGTTGGTTAGACCAGGATAAACAGAAGCTATCAGAATAAAATAGTCATGAGAAAAGCAAATACCATACTCAAATGTATCAGATGACATTTTACTGGTAGAGATACATGTGTATTCATAGCCACAATCAAGGCCCTTCAGTATTTCTGAAGATTGACTTCTTTGGATGGCACTCTCAGACACATGGCGTGAATCTTGGGACTGTCCTGTGCAGAGCCAGGAGTTGAGCACCAGTGATCCTTCTGTTCTTCCAGCTCAGGATATTCTATGATCCATTATGGCAGATAATTTCCAAGAAATTTCATTCTACAACAAACCAAAGGAAATACTCCTTGGCTTTCCTCTTCTCAAGGTGAAAAAGGTATAATTCACTGTGACTTTATAAAAATACACAAATAGAACTAATATATTTAATGTCCTACTTCAGCTCTTGAAAAAGATAAAAATTACTGCCTTGTGTCAGAGGGAGCAGTGGCATGCTTTAAGTCAAGAAAAATCCCCAGGCACAGTTTTGCAGACATATTTCTCTTATCTGCCCTCCCCTAACCTTTTAGCTGTGTTCTGCCTCAGTAATTTGCTAGTATTTTTGTCACATTATAAATAAGATTCACAAATGCTACAGTTCTAAAAGCTCTTCTTTGTGATGCAAATGAAGATCTTGTGAAACAAAGATGTGTAATAAAACATGACCTGGTTCAGAGATGCATCACCATTTTTGCTCAGAGTAAACACTTTTCAGCTGTGTCATTTCAATGTAAAAAGTCCTGTTTAGAGAGACAAGTTCTGAGTAGTTTTAAGGTCTACTTACCACTTTTAAACCATGACAGGGGCTTAGCTAGAAATTATATTTCTGCTCTTGTTAGTCAAAAGCTGTTTTTTCCTTTCAGGCTCAGAATGCCTGTTATCTGCTCCCCAAGTCTTATAAATTTTATAAACTTCATAAGCAAGGGTGCCCTCTACTCTACCAAATCACAGCTAATTTCAGATCCTGGGTTAAAAATACATGGTCCCACTTAACATTATTAGGTGTTGCCCCTAATATGACATGCAGAAAACATGTCTGAAACATCACACATTTGAAGCACCACCTCTCCACATGCTTCTCTGCAATCCTAATTCAGCATATACCAAATGACAGCCCAGGACCTTGACACAGTTTGGTTCACAGATTTGATGTACAGCTTAAGGCAGCAGTTCCCAAAACTGCCCATAGGGCTTTTCCCATCCATCACCTTCTCACATTACTGACCTCCACTCTGGTCTTTAAACCGCCGCTTGTTCCTCCTTTACCCAGAGATTGCAGCTGTTGCCTATTTAGTACCTACACCATCCCTATCTTCTCATTCTCCTCCTAAAATGGTCATTTTAAATTGCAGAACAACCTGACTACTGAGGAGTGCACACGCTATACTAACTTTATGTACTAGCATAAAATATATATACTTTATTCAAGCATTTAGTGACTTTAAAAAGCTTTCCACAGCAGAACAGATTGCCCTTAATTTTACTTCAGAAGAACAAAACCTAGAAAAAAACAAACAAAACCCAAAAAGCTGGCTGAGCTAATGAACTACTATACTTATCATCCATATATAAGATAAGCATACTATTTTTGAAATTAAAGTAAATTTTCATATATGATATTTAAAGAGCATACATTTAAAACACTATTATAGTACTGGCACAGTAATAAGATCAGAATTCTATGAAACTGACTAATATAGTCAAATAGATAATTTGTGGAGCCTCAGAATCAATTTAAGAAAAAGTTCACTTTGAATGCCAGTCTGTTTATTGGGGATTTTTAACATGCAAGTTTTGTATGATAAGGGATATTGACTCTCTTCACAATTTGTTCCTACGTGAGCAGATCATTATGACTGGAGAACTCTACTACTTTAATGTTTAAACATTCATTTACAATTGCATACAACACCTGTGCTCCAAAGAGACATAACTTAAGCAACATCGGGGCTCTGCAGCTTCCCAAACACTGGTTGCAGTGACCTAACTAAACTTTTCTGCATTATCTGAGACTCAAAGCTTAAACATTGGGAAATCTGCACTGGCTCAAATCTTCTGCTTAGATATCAAGAAACATTAATTGCTTCAAATCTGGAAGACGTGCATCAATTTCTGATAAACCCAATGAACTAGTACTCTTCCAGATAAGCTATTTTATCAGAAGGGAATTTTTTCATCCTTGCTCCAGATTTTGAAAGGGAAAAAAAACAAAACAAAACAAAAAAAACTTCTTAAAAAAATTCAGATTCTTGTTAAAAACATCTTCACTGGCTGAAACCAAGGGTATCTCATTATCATTATAAGCAGATATAAAATAAATACTGGCATTTGAAAATTAAGATTATATTACTACTTCTATGAATGTTAGTACAACTAGACGAAATAGAAGCAATTAGGACTCTTTTTAAGTTTACCACACTAATAGAAGTCTCTGAAAATACTTCATTCACCTGTTAATTTTTGTTAGTTATGATTAAGAGCAAATGGCTCACTTTGCTGAATGAAGCCACCTGTAGTTTCTGCTAGTAGCCTGCACTGAAGGGCAACAGTTGCTTATATCCCCCAAGTTTCATTTTTTCCTGTGTCATTAAAGCTATTTCAATCCTTTTGGTACCATAATTCCACAGTGTATTCAACAATGAAAAACAGACAAATTTTCTGTGCTTAAGGCTTCAGAAATCATGTATTAAACCATTTTAAAATAATCTAAGATAGACATTTCCATAATTTGAAGTATAGATATGAAAAATGGACTTTGCAGTAAATAGCTTCTAAACCAGTGGAAGCCTGCCTTACTCCCAAAAACATGCATTTTCCAGTAAGTCTGTTACAGCAACACAGAAAATGAATGACACTAAGTTTAGAACGACACTGTAAAACAAGGGCACTCAGTTCTCAAAGAGGATGTATCCAAAAAGAACATTGAGTTACTCTCAAAAGTGCATGATCCATCAACTGCCAGAAAGAGATGCAAAAGCTCTAGCCTTTTGTTATTGAACACACATTTATCCCAGAAACTGTATTTACCATTGACCTAGGAAAATAACCTTTCTCTCTCTCCCATTTCTGAACTCACCAATAAAATCTCTGAAATGCTGTTACTATTTAATAGGACAGGAGTCCAAGGTCAGCAATAATGATTTATTCATAAAGGTGAGCAGAAGACATTTTACCTGCAGGAAACTACCCTAGCAAGCTGTCAGACATTGTTAGATGACAGCATTAAAAATTCCTTATGATGGGATTAATTAATGCTTCCTTTTGCATTCTCACCACGTGATGCAGTGTAGGAGAGTTCAGCTACAGGGCAAGTTTAGCAGAGAGCTTTAGAAATTTCAGAGCCCTTGTCTGCGTTGCATCGCTCAAATATGAGATTATCAGGTCAAACATATCGCAGCTGTACTCTCTGTCCTCCAAGCAGTAAGATGTCTCAAGCATTGTGGTGTGTAGATCTGGTGTCTTTCCACAGCCACAGTGCATAAGCATCAGGACTTTCACAAACATGGCAGGTACTAACGTACATACCAGAAACACCATACAAGTTGCCAACTAGCACTGAGACATTCCATCAGGGAGGGGCAATCATGTATCCAAGAGATTCAGAGAAACATAGCAATTCTGCACACCTCTGAGAGTTCCCAGGCATATCAAGTATTTTCTAGGTGTTTAGCATTCTTGGCAAAAAACTGCTCACAAATAACTGGCTATCAAGATAAAAGAATGGCACTACATCATATGTTTGCCATCTAAAAAATAAGAGAAAAGAGAAGTTCAAGAAGAGGCACAATCAGAACCATTGTGCTAGCAAAGGATTTTGTTTTGTCCCTGTTTTTTATAGTTCCTCCACTTCACCATCACCATCTGCCATCTGTCTGGATCTGATCTGTCAGTTTTTTGCTCACAGAGAAATCATCACCCTTTTCCAAAAGCAATCAGCAGTGCTGAAGATATTCCCATGATTCAGCATCACCTGCTGACCACTTTATATTCCCTGGTTCCAGACAGGACAGGGTAGTAGTCAGGAGGAGGCATGGCTAGGACTGGGAGGTTATTCTATACCACCTCACATCATTGCTGGGAACAGGAGTAGGGGTCCCTTCCGCAGAGAAGGGGTTCCAGTTCAGTTGAGTAATGTGGCAGAGGGAGCTGTCGGGTATTGTCTGTTGTTCAGGGGTTTCCATGTGTTTCCTTTGCTGTACCCTCTGTCATTATTACTGCTGCTGTTACTGTTTGTTTTCTTATCTCATTGCTGTGTCCAGTAAATTGTTCTTATCTTAACCCACGATCTTTGCCTTCTGTGCCTGATTTCTCCTCTGCAGCCCACCATAGTGTGCAAAGGGAGTAAGTGGCTCATGGTTTTAGTGGTACCACTAAATTAGAGAGTACCATTCCTAAATCATGTCACCTATGAATTTTTATTATTTTTTTTTTTACCCACTGTGCTCAGAGTAACAATAAGCCAGTATCATTTTAGCCCTGGACTATGGAAAGAAGAGAAGTTCTGGGTCCTGCTCATAGACTAGCTCAGCTACAGTCAACACTGGGAAGCCAGCTGGTGGTAGCTCTGAAAATAGAAGGGACACCCATGAACCTCCAGATATGAGACTTTCTAATGCTGATTTAACAGAGTCCAAAACAGAAGTGCCTGAGTGCAGGAACTCCAAATCAGTGCAGGCTTGTAACACGCTGTCCATGCAGGAGACACACCAATGAAGCCTCAGTGTACCTGAGCATGGAATCTGCATGAAGTCTTGTCCCACTGCTCTGCAGGAGATCAAGTACATCTTGATCACAAAGCTTGAGTGATTTAACCTGAAAATGAAACAGTTTGCTAACCTAGCTCTTACCTCATTGCAAAGAAAAAAAAAACAAAAAAACAAACAAACACCCAAAACAACAAGAAATAAAAACATTAAAGAAATATTTCTGACAGCAGTGGAGCAGTTGTAACTAATTTTGAAATGGACTACTGCATTTTAGCCCATTTGCCTTTCCATTATTCTTTTACTTTCTTTCTACATTAAAACACTCTGTCTTCATCCACTTCGTAACTAGCAAACGAGCACAAGTAGAAATATTGGGGTCTGGAGAGTTTAGTTAATTTTCCAGCTCTTGTCTACCACTGTCAGACAGAATGCAGCACTGGATCTGGCCTCACACAAACACTGAGCTCTGAAACAGTGATTGACAAAGTAACTACGACATTCATATAAGGCTGGGTTTGATGGGCCCAAATCCTAGGCTTCAAGTTAGTTTTTCCACATCTGCAGGAAATGACTGAAAGAGTACTGACAATTCTGAGACAAGTTTCCCTCTTCCCTTTGAGTTAGGAAAACTACCCTGAAGCTAAGAAGCCACCCATTAGCTGACGCAGAACTAGTTTTCCACAGAATGTTTCAGGTTCCTTGAAAAATTACTGTTCAAGTCTAGTGACAATACAACACTGAAGTGTAGTGGATGATTCATGAGTTTGTACAGCAACTAGAAAATCCATATTTAAGTTTATTCTGTTCATATTTCAGGCTTCTTGTCTTTTTCTCCTTGTAGAATTTGTCAGTAATTAACATTTTCATTCAATAGATAGAGTTAATGTATCTTGCAGATTACCAATATCTTAGTATTATCTTTGTTCAAAAATAAGGAACCTCTGACAAGCCAGTCTCAAAAATTCTCTTTGTTTGAGATAATTCCTTGTTGTATAGCAGGTAGCTCTTACTTTTAAATGGAGTTAAAATGAAAAAGTAGTTCAAAGATCAACAACTTCCTGAAGTGTAAGAGTTATTAGACAAGTTTTCAAGCATCGGAGTCTCACTAGGAGTGTGCTCATTTATTAAAAAGAGAAAAAACTCTAATAACTTTTAAACCGGAAAAAGTTCAGTTCACTCTGATTACTTATGAATATTAAAGTCATATCTGTTCTTTTGATATGCTGTCTTTTAATTATTAGTGTAGGATGATTTCACATTGCATTATTACATCCACATTACAGGAAATATTATTTGCTTCCTTGTATTGCTTTGTTCCATCTCACTTCAACTTTATTCAAACAAAAACATGCTGAGCTTGTCCTTTAGTCATTTCATTTTGCTATCAAAAGACAAAAATCTTTTTAAAAAGCTATACTAAATGTGGACTTCTTGAGAATTAACTTACATTGTTTGGGGAAAAAAAATCTTCAGGTGATACTCCACCACTTGCTATCATCCCAAGTCTGAAAAGGACAAAAATTGCTCTGCACACACTGCAAAGTGAGAGAACATGAAAGGAAATAGACCTTTCTTCTTCAGCAGATGAAAAAGATGATCAAGATTTAGTTTATGATAAGCATTATATCAGGTCCAGTGTCAGTAAAACATCAATCACAGCTAACATTCATTCATTCCATTGGATATCTTCAGCAGCAACTGGCTGGATTACGAAGTTGAAGATCTTGGTATACACAATCTTAATTTTGCATTTGAGTTCTCCTTCCTGTTACTTTGTATTGTTTTAGATACATCTATTAGGGTCTGTTTGCTTCCAACCTCCATTGACACACTGTGTCTTACCCTGCATAACAGTGATTGCAGGCAGGTAAGCCTGGATAAAAATACACCCCTCAAAAGAAGCTGGAGGAAATATGATGAAAAGTACTTAGTTTTGATTCTGGTCCTTTTATTTTTGTACACAACACTGTTAAAATCCGTGACGAAAACTGCATGAGCCCTGTAGAAAAAGGCAGAGGGACATTCTTTTCTCTGTGTATGCTGGCGAGGGACATGGCCAAAGAGGTGACAGGGTGGAACAAGTCCAAGAGATGCAGCATAGATTTGCAAGCTGCAGTTCATGCTAAGAAAGCAATAGTCTATTGAACTGGCAGAAAGGTCCCAGCCAGGCCTTGCACAAGCCCAAAGAACAATTTTCTGAGACTAAGGACAACTAAGACTGAAATGGCAGGAAGCAAATTCTTCCTTGCATGAACAAAGTGGGCATGGAGTATTCCAGCTCTTATTTAATAAATTTGGCTTTTAGAAGTTCAAAAACCTTTTCTTTGACATTTCAGTATAGTAGTTTGGGAAAAGTGAACTCCAGATATCAGACTAGCTTAAAGAAGGTATGTCTTGGGTTTCTTTCACAGGCAGTTTAATCCAGTCCACCAGCAAATCCTTAATGACAGACTAGCTGTTTTGAGCCTCAGCTTGGAGTCAGACTGCATCTCTGCAAGACCAGGAAATATGGGTGGAAAGCACAACGATTTTGAATGCTTATGGACTGTCTTTGTCTCCTTTGGACGTGGTCATAACGTGCAGCTGACTGTAGCCTAGGGGGTCTGAGTACAGCAGACTAGAAAGAGTACTATGGAGGTTGCCTGGAGGGACACACTTGAACAAGACTGCTCCATTTGTTTTTTATTAATAGGACATTAAACCACTTCTCCAGATGCATTTGGAGATGAACTCAAGAAAAAAAAAATAAAATGGCATTTGGGATGGGAAATTATGGTTTCCTCAGAACTGACTTTAAAGATAGTGGCAGTGAGAAATACTATGGTTTGACACTGCTTATCTAGAAAATACTCAAGAATATTGTGGTGAAGAGTTTGAGTACTTCCAAGTGCTTAATGGAAAATGATCAAGAGGGTCATGATTCCCTTGCTCAAGCCCTGCCCTCAGGCAAAATAAACAAGATGTCTAATCCTGGCTCCCACAAAGACATCTTCTGTGTCCTTGGGAAGCATGGTGGGTGTCACCAGTTCTTTTACTTGTGTGCTCAAATCTACAAATAGGTTTAATTCTCACGTCTTACAAAAGTGATGAAAAGTTGTGTTTTAGAAGACACAACCTCCCAAAAAGCGAGTTATTTCTACTCACTACAAAAGCACTCAATGACATCAGCATATATTTTAACAAACAGTAGGGTTAACTTTGGTACTTGAACTAGAGTACATCAATTTACCCACAGGTTTTAGGACGACCCAGCATAGTAAATGAGACTGGCCTTAGAAGAAAAGGCAATTATGAATCAAGACATTTATTCACTCATTTAAGTTTGTTTCCTTGCAGCAAATAAATTATTTCATTCAGCAAGTAATTCAGTACTGAAAACTTTCCTTCTGAAACTAAAAAGCTACTTTTCACCAAAAACATTCTAAATTTCAACTGGAGCAATGAAGTTCATAAATCATTCCTTTGAACAGGAACATCAAGCAACTTCTCAGAGACTAAAGTTGATGTCTTAGTTTATCCCCCCAAAACTTTTTAGTAAATGCTTGTTTTGGATCAAATGCATCAAAACATATATGTGACTTTGCGCTTTTAAAGACTGGGACAGGATATCAACAAAATTATATCACAATGCAGGGCATTTATATGCACCTTAAAACAAAAACTATATAATGAAATGTTTTAATTCCAGAAAGCTTTTAAATTAAGTCTACCTGAAGTACCAGTTGAAGTATACAACTTCAGGCACTGAAGACTGTGTACAGTTGAACTGAAACTCAGTGTTCATGGAGTCATAGAATGGTTTGATTTGGAAGAGACCTTAAAGATCACCTACTTCCAAACCCTCTGCCATGGGCAGGGATGCAACTCAGTAGACCAGTTTGCTTAGTTCCCCATCCAACCTAGCCTTGAATGCTTCCAGGGATGGGACACCCACAACCACTTTAGGCAAAATTTTCCATTGCTTCACCAACCTCTAAATAAAGAATTTAAACCTGCCCTTTTTCAGTTTAAGACCATTGTCCCTGGTCCTGTCACTCCTTGTATAAAGAGTACCTCTCCCTACTTTTTATAAATCTCTTTCAAGTACTGAAAGGCTACAATGAGGTCTCCCTGGAGCTTCCATTCTCCAGGCTAAACAGCCCCAACTCTCTTCAGCCTGTCCTTGTAGATGTGCTCCAGTCCTCTGATCATCTTCATGGCCTCCTCTGGACCCGCTTTAGCAGGTCCACATCTTTCATGCGCTGGTAATCCCTAAGCTGGACACAACACCCCATGTGGAGTATCACAAGAGCAGAGGGGCAGAAACACCTTCCTCGACCTGTTGGCCATGTTGCTTTGTATGCAGCCCAGGACACAGCTGCCTTTCTGGTCTGTGAATGCTCATCCCTAGTTTTTCATCCACAAGAACACCCAAGTCCTTCTCTGCAGGGCTGCTCTCAATGCCACCTTCTCCCAGCCTGTATATAATAATAATAATTGCAGATTATTTCTTGGATGCAAGACAGACAACAAATTATATCTATTATAAGCAAAGCAGTTTACATACTTTTAAAAATTCTACAATAGTTCATTATAACCTTATTATTTTGACTTACAGGTAATAAGAATTCCAACCCAGATGCATGCCAATAGCTGGAAATTAACAATTAAAGTTTTCTATGTTTTTCTTCAACATCTCTGGAAATATTCCAATGGTGCCTTGGATCACTGTAAAGCAAACATTAGCCAACAGCAATATTTTGCTTTTCTTATCTATCTTTCTCGAGAAACTCTTTATCCACATGCAGTAGGATATCATCAAGTTGATGGTCAAAGATATTTATTAAGGCGGAAAGCAGTAACAGTGCACTTTCTGAGAAGCAGAGTTAAATCCTGACAGTGACAAAACAAGGAGAGATGTGTGTATTCTTTTTATAGCTGTTAGTCAAAACTCTTGGATTTTGGAGCAGTAACTACATATGAATTTACAAGGGAAACTGGGTGCCAAGTGATACATCCCCATGTCTATGTATAATTAAAGGTAACATTGAAAAAGAGTCTAAAAATGTTAATTCTAATGTTTTACTTTATTTTTTTTTATTTTCACTAAACCACTCACCAAAGAATGGAAAGGCAGAAATTTCAATTATCCGTTATTAAAAAATAATAAATTCTGAGGAAACAGAAAACTATAAACCAGATTGACAGAGGACACTAGAAGAGTTCTGTTTGGGCTTGTCCCTTTGTAATAAAACAAATGAGTACATAACCAACTATGCAAAATATGACAGTCATTAGTGTCATGATTACTAATTTGGAAAGAAATCTGGATCAGGTAAAAATCATTACACCTGTGTCTAGGAAGTTATAGTGTGATGATTTTATACACCATACACTCTCAGACGACTAAATTGCTAATTTTAAGTAAGTTGCTTAACACATTTTCTAGAAAAGCAAGACCTCAAGAGGTTACAATAACTGAAACATCCAGACATTTTTAAGCAGAATTTTGCTGTTTCATGATAATATTGGGATATCAAAGTACTGTAACACACTGGTATCTGTGTTACAGTTCTTCATATGTTAGCTTATATTAAAGTAAGGATAGCCTGCTACACTTAAATGTTTCAGAACCCCCTACATTGTTAAGAAAACCTTGGCCTCAGTTGTTTAAAAACTAATTCACAAACAAGGCATCTGGTTACACCTGCATATTAACCTGCCTCTAATATGAGACTGCAAAAGAATAATTTGTGTGTGTGTTAAGTCACATTAAATCAGAAATTTCTGGAGAGTACAAATCTCCAATTCAACTAGATGAAGCACGCCTCTCAGCTGAGAACAAAAAACACTTGCTTTTTTTCCCCCCTACCAGACTTAAATATATATATTACATAATTATTATATGTTTCTAGTCCAATAAACAAAAAGTGATTGAAGAGGTGTGATTCTTCTTCCCAGCCCACCAATGAGGGGAGGGAGTAAGCCGACAGCTGTGTGGTAATTAGTCACTGGCTGAGGTTAAAACAGAGCACTAGGATAGGACTAAGTCCTTCACGGACTCACTTAGCATCACTGTATGGTATGTCATGGCTGATAACATTGGAGCCTTCAGAAATTATTTTTTTTTGCAGGCCTAAAAGCCTATGATACAGAGGAGAAAGAATTAACCTAACCAGGAAAACAATGTATTATTGGAAATACGGCAGAAAAATTATTGTTTATAGTATTTACAGCACCAGTTTGCAGAGGCTGGCTTGACTTGACCTAAGAAGTTAATTAGAAAGACTTCCTGGATGGAGCTAGGAAAGCGCAGATGCAGGTGGCACATCAAAGATCAGTATCTTGAATGCAGGATGCCACAAAAAATGGAGATTGGAGCTTTTAATATTCAATTGATCAAACAAGACGGGCTTCTAAATATAAAGAAAATTGGTGAAGTTTTTACAAAGAAATAGATATGCTGCGACTAGAAGAGCTTGACTTTCTATCATATGTGAAAAACAATTCTGGAGGCAGAACTCATTGTGTTCTTCTAGGCTTATAGATTAAGATCTTATTCTTTCCTCTTAGAATTTAAATGCTTTTCAAATCAATAAATTGAGCTGTTTTCATCCATTCCCAGCAGGATAGCTAATTTGTTAACATGGCAGGAGGGATGGAGGAAAAGTAAACAGAAAAACAGAAGCACTTTTTAAAATAAACAATATTTATTTGTCTGATAATGTCAGTGTAGTTGCAACAAAATGCATTAAAGGAAGTACAAAAAACAGAAGAATACATAACACGATATCCTTTTTCATATGAAATCCCTCAGGTCACTGAGTATTTTCAGCCAGACTCTGATCCATGTTATCTGGTTGTCAGCTCTCTTCAAGTTAACATCTGAGGAACTACGTGCAACTGCACTCAGCCCAGAACGATAAAACAAACAGTGGTTATATTCAGCTACTTTCCCTTCTCTCAGCCCTAACACCAGCTTTTCTGAAATAAAAGAAGTTGCAGGATCAAGGGGAGAGTACCCATCCTCACCCTCCCTGCCAGGGGAGCACCCAAGAAGGCCAGCAGCTGGGCAATCAGCAGAATTACATCCAAGAGAGATTGGTAAACAGGAGACATGCAACACCACCCTGCTCATGGGCTCTGCACTGCTGGGAAGGTTAACCAAATCAGGGCTCTTTGAAGATGATTTCTTGTGAATGTTTTCATCATCTTGAAGTAGCTTCTGTTTTAGAGACTGGCATTGAATCTTCTTTGTCCATCAGAACTCTACATTTTTTATTTACGGAAGTCAAAAGGTTTGGTGGGTTTTTAATAGGAAAATGATAGTAATAGTTATCTATACAAAGTCTTTTCCTGTTCCAAAAAAAAAAAAAACCCAACCCAAAAAACCACCTTTTCCACCAAGAAACAAACTATTGCTACAATAAGATTACTCCAGTGACCGTCACCCAGGCAGAGAACCACAGATCTGCGTGTGCCTCCATCTGCACCACCACAATTACTTCTCAAACCACCAATCTCTTAGCTTCACCACAAGCAAAAAAACTCTGCCTTAAATTGCTGGTCACATAATCATAGCCAGAAACTCTTAGTGGCATCAACACAGGTGATGCATAGGCAGACCAAAAGCAAGCAGAGCACAGACTGCTTCTCCATAACTGGAAGCAAGTCTCTTGTGGATAGATGCATGCAGAAGAAACCTGCACTACTCGTTGTTCTGATTTGCCTGAAGAACAGACAGCAACACCAACCACGAACTTGGAAAAAATGCCATTTTCAAACATATTCTTTTCCCCCTCTGGACCTGCACGGTGTGCTCTTACATCATTGAAGATTACAGAAGTTTTTTTTGTGGAATATCACCTGCTTTTGAAGTTACTTAACCACAGAATATTCTATCAAATATCAACTATATTTTTGCACACTGTGCAGGAATTACATAGTGATCTTCTCCATCTTCCTGACAAAAGCAGTATTGTTTATCTAGCAGTCTGGTTTGTTTTCTGAAAGTTTTATCTGCATGTACACCTTCCCTAACAGGGTACAGGGAAAGTATATTACTGGTTTGTCAGGATAACTGAAAAGGCAAGACATGATTGCAAACAAAAGAATACCAATTAATGAATTTGAACATCTCTATTTTCATGGGGGCAAGTGTCAGGGATAAGTGTTCAAAAGAGATGGGAAGAGGTATTGAATGAATTAAATGATTACTATTGAGTGGCAGCCTCAAGTGAGAGGAGGAATAGAAAACAATACAAACTTTTGGCAAAAAATTCAACACATAAGAGTTTGTAATCACAGATCTGAAATCCGACAGCCGTTCCTTTCGGATACAACTCTCTTGCAAAACTGAAATATGCTCCTTGCAATTCATGTCAAGGACTTACTGGTGGAGTCAAATGGGCTACCAAGCCTGGTGGATTCTGAAGGTGTCTCAGGCTGTTGAAAAGGGACAATACAGTAAAATAGCTGCAAGAAGTGTACCAGTCCTGTCCAAGAGCTGCAAACTTAGAATCCCACCCACCCACAGATGAGACATGAAGACCAAAGTTCAGCTGTGAATCCCAGAAGACCCAAGAAGTTCCATATGAGAGAAAAATGCTTTGGGATTCTGTACTAAATCCAAAATTTTCAGCGCTGGAAAATTTCCATGACAGATATTTCCCAGCTGCCCAGCTCTCAAAGCAGGAAGGACTGAAATAAGCTAAGAGGTCAGCTCCCAGGGGAGCCTGGAAAATCTTTGCTCAGACACAGAGAAATTATGCACATAATGCACATTTTGAACACCGACTGTCTTTTATCAAAAAAATCATAAAAATATAAAAGACTGAGATCTCTAAAATTTCTTTTAAAATTTTTATATTGGAATGATGTTCCCTGAAAACTATTGTAACCACCTTGCAAAAATATTTCCAACATGCAACGGGAAGAAAACGCCTCGAGTAAAATAAAAAGCTGCAATAAGCTTTTTCAGCAAGTTCAAAAGTCTAAGAAACTGAACAGACAGTAGATAAAAAATTTACTGTTTAGGAAGAAAAGGAAAGACATTTCTGTAGAATAATTGCCTAATTTCTCCTAAGGCAGTCAGAAATAAAGTAGTGCACAGAAATCATCTTGTATAGTTCCCAAGGCAGAATCTCTCAGCGGGAGAAGAAGACAAGTCCCACTTCGCAAAGCACAGATCAGCATGGCTTCTAAATGTACTAAGAAAGAATTGTTTATTTTAAAAACAATCCTAGAAAAAACTTGATAAGGATGAAACAAGACTGGTAAAGCTTCTTACAGACTTTAAGCTACAGTGCAAAAAAGCCCACTGTTGCTCAGCAACACATGTGAAAGACACCTCAGAGATACTTCTCACTGGAGTAATTTGGAGATCTTTCTCACAAGCTTGCTCAGATCAAGGACAAAGGTAGGAAAACATAGGACACTGACTATTTTCAGCATATTTTCAGAGCAAGAAGTGTCTGTAAAGAAAAGGACATGATTGTAGCAACAGGAAAATAACTCATCATTTGAACAATACTGCAAACTGTGGAAAGAAGGGTATTCTTCATACATAGGCCTGCATGCTCATCCGTGCTTCTCTCAAGCTTGACATGACCAATCCCTTCAGAAGATTTACCTTTACAGAGCTTAATCACAGGCATGACAAGATCCTTAAATACAATCTTATTTAAAAAAAAATAAATTATTGCAGTTGTAGATTCCCTTTCTAGGATAGCTAAACACTGAAGACCATGTATCCCATCAAGTGTACTCTGTTATAATCCCTTGTAGGCTCATTTACATGCTTTAGACAATTACTTAGAAAAGAGGTTTTGCAAGTCGGAGGGAAAAAATTAGGAGTTGATTGTCTGAATAGATGACACACAGAGATTTGCCAGAATAACTTTGGAGGTGCCTAATAGATATCCTTTTTCTTTCCTGATGTGTAAGGATCCCTCCCAATAGGGAACTCAGAAACAAAGTATGTGTACCTATAATGCAGAAGTATGGGTTTAACCCTATTTGGAACACTTAGTGCTGCAATGGGTGAATGCAACAGATTAGCTCTTCACCAGGCAGGGTTAGCAGTGTAGAAGGTCTTGTGCTTTTGTCTTCAAAGGATGACAGGCGAGAATAAAACACCAGTCCAGTTCTCTACGCTTCTGCTTAGGTAGATTTTTCCTTTTAGTCTGGTACAATTAGACTGGTGGGGTTTTTTCCACTTAGCCAAGAGAAAGCAGGTAAAAATTTTTGTCCTCACAAGTGTCTGATAGCTTCACACAGTTCTCCACTAGGACCAGGTAGGCCAGGGTAGGGGCAGGGGGAGCATCACAGGGCAGAAGAAAACCTGCCACAAATCCTGTGCTCACTATAGTACAGAGAATGAAAGGGTCATCTCTTACCAGGAATAGTCTTCAAAATGTAATGGGAACTTTCTTATACCATCAGTTCTAAAATGCAACATTTAAGTCCTAGCTTCAAATCAATAGCCACAGAAAAATTATGAAATAGGAAGGACTACTATGAACACTCTTCAGAAAGTTTCACTCTTGCTCACTAATTTTTCCTCTGGAATTTACAAGCACTTATTACACTGGAGCACAAGTTGTTCCCCATAGGCATCTTTTCTTCCCAAACTGTCATCTTCATCTCAGTCCCTCCTGGAAACTGCCCAGCTCTTGCATTCCTGCAGGCTCCCTGGACCTAGCTGAACTAACTCAACCTTGACCAATCTCAGTTTAAAACAGCAAAATGATAATTTCAATGCTGTCACTGTGTCCCAAGATGTTCATGGATAAAAACTGACAGGTTACGCTTACCTGAGTGCATGGATTTGTTTTTTGGTTTGTTTGTTTGTTTGTTTTGTGTGTTAAAGACAGACCTAACAGTTGAAGTTAATTTGGAAATGCCTTTGTTCTATCTGAAAATAAACTCTTGCTTCCTCTGAAAATAAATCTGTGTCTTCCTCAGGCATTGAAGTAAAAAAATGGACCTGGTGCTAAGATTTAGATGAGACAGGTGCACACATGGTGGAGAGAGTCAGTTTTTAAGAGTTCTGGATGAAACGTATTTAGGAGAGGACTTGTAAATATTGGGGCTATTAAGAGCTAAATTTTGTCTGATAAAAGCATAATGTGGCCCTAGGGTATAATGTGGGCCAAAATTGCTTCCCTTCCTCCTCCATGCCATTGTCCAATGGACCAGAATAATTGAATTAAACCTAATTTATTAACAGTTAAAATAAAATACAACCAGACGTTGTTTAAAGAACTGGAAAAAGAATCTAGTACCATTCTGTTTTACGACTAAAACCACAAATGAGAAACCCAACTATGCAGGCAATTAACATCGTTCAAGGGTAGAATCAAATGCTTAACAGCAGTGGAAGTAACAGAAAAAAAAAAAACAGACCTTATAAACACATGAAACAGAACTGCAAGTAATATGACACTACAAATAATAGCTAACATGCCTTTAGGAATAAATACTGCTAGATCACATCTCTAGATCAAATTGCAATACAAAAAAATAAATGCCTTGAAAAATAGAATCTTCTTGTAAGGGGATAGAGAATTTCTTGTGGTACTTGTAACATGTTACTGAAAAATTAACTCCAACTAACAATAGTATGTAATTTGTTACATGAACTGTAAAACATTCAGAAGACTCACCAATGCTCTAAAAGACAGATAAATCATACTCTGAGTTGCAGGTGAAAAACCTGTGTAAAGTGTTACCAGTACTTCTATAAGTCATTTTACGTCGACAGTCATAAGAAACAACCGAAATTCACAGCTAATGATCTGCTGTTTGTCATGAGCTAAAAAGTAATGCAAAGTGCCTGAGGACAGACATATAAAAAGGAAATAAAACAAGAGTCAGTTTAGCAACATTATCTAGCTTAAAGAAACTGTATACATATGGATAGAAGAAGTTCCTACCTGGATAATGGTAGTAGATAGAGCAGTCTTCCTGGTTTAAGGTACTACGAAGATAATGAGTGAACTAAGCATCTCAGCACTGAGCAAGAAAGACAAATGAGAGTTGAAAGAACTTAGAACTCACTAAGGACCAAATCCTCAATTATCTATTCACTACAGCAAGGACAAGATGGCCACTACTATATTGACCTGGTCTCCTGTGGCTTCAGTCTGTCCTTCCATTATAGTGTAAACATAACCTCAAACCCTACAGAAAACTTGAGTTTGAGGTCTGGGCTTTGGCCTCTATGACACCTGCTATCACTGACAACACACTTAAGCTAATAGCGCCATCAGCCAGCAGAGGCTGGAGAGGCAGCCTCTGCCTCCTGAGGATTTGGCCTGAGCCCATCAAAGCTGAAATCAGAGCCCCACTCCCTGGACTCCAGAAAAAAGTTATCCCAGAGACACACATGTTCCATTTCTAGCCTGTTTCTGTGATGTACTAATGAACAACATCCCTTCCTTGCTTCAGCTGAAGCCCGCAGTTTCCCAGGAGTGGAGAGTGGGGAGAGAAAGAGCAGAAAGCTCTGCTCTCACCTGAAAAGCAGTAAGCAACAGCTTGGGTCTGTCCAAGAAATGAAGCTTCTCTCTCAGCTAGGATTTTTCAGTCTCAGCTTGATTCTTTCCAAACTGGACATTGTTGTGAATAAAGATTCACTACTAAATACAGAGCTCCCAAAGTTACGTCCTCAGCTCAGGGTTCCACAGTCCCACATCTGGGGTTTCACTGGGAGAAAACAGTGATTTAAGACCAAACCTGAGCTCAGATACACGACACAAGGCGTTTTGTCCCAGCTGTGAGGCATCTCCAAAAGACCATTCCCTGAAGATACAACCAGCTGTAGTACAGAAATACATACAGTAGTTCCTTTGTAAGGGAGTGCCAGCAATCAATCCATTGTCTCTTGGAGAGGGCCACCTTAAAGAGCCCTTCAGAGTGCCCTTCAGCAGAATGTAGAATGTCTTCCATCCTACTCCTAAGGAGATGATTGGACTAGAAATATGGGCCTTTATACTGCAGGGAATCTGACATACAGCAATTCAAAAGGTAGACAGAAGCTAGTCCCTTATAGCTCAGCTCCCAACGCAGCAGGTCACACTTTCTTTCCCATGAGTGAAGGGAAAAGCAAAGAGTGTGGAAGCAAAAAAGGCAAGAATTACCAAGTCACCAGGGACTATGTACAGAAGACAGCATGCCCTGGGACAAGTCCTCCCCTCATGACTACAGACATTGATTATTGTCTGCAATTCTGGGAATATCAATTTGGGAAATGTGTTCTTTAACAATGGTCTCCGTAGAAGCCTCTGTCACAAGAAGAATGCAATTTAGAAGTTTTTACGCTACGCTGGGGGACACAAATGAGAAACCACTGAAATGAATGAAAAAAAACATGCCAGCTCTTACTGCAGCCTGCAATGTGGCTCCAAGTCAGGTTGCAGCGCAGTCAGATGAAGTAAAAACAGGAGCCTGAGGATGAGAAACTTGTCCTGCGGAACCCACAACTAAGAAAATGCTGCAGTTTGCTCCTTACACACCTGTAACCATATATTAGTTTAGGTCGGCCCCCAGCCAAACCCAAACACCAGCCTGACAGACTCCCCCCTCCCAAAAGGGAAAGGGAAAAAAAAACTGGTAGCAAAAGAAAATTGCAGCAAAGACTATGTTTTTACATATATACAATTACATACAATCAAACACTATGTACATATGAACAGGAACACAAACAATCCCGACCAATCCCAACAGGGAAAAGGGGAAAAGGGAGAAAGGACAAAAAGGGGTAAAAACACAACGGATGTACACAGTCGGAACTCAGGGATTAGCTTAACAAAATAACGAATGCAATCAAATCTCACCAACATCCCTCAAGAAGAGCAGATTCCCTCAACCCCGGCGCGGGCCCGGGCAGAGCTCTCTGATGGGCCTCAGCCCGTGTGGACAAGCGAGGCCCAAGCACCGAGAGCCGCTGACTCTGAGCTGATCCCACCGCGAGGGAGAGGGGAAGGGAGCGAAGAGGGCCTGGCACTCGTGTACTCCCATACACCTGGTTACGTGAGGGAATAGGATGGAATGCTTCCTTAGTTTTTGCCCGCAGTTGTCAGGGAAGGCCTGAAAAACACCACTCCTCACCAAGGCCTGAAATTTAAACTACCACAAACCACCACCAGTTTCTTCTCTTATCTGACTGAAGCCCAGTTTCTACCATGAGTGCTCAAACCGAGCCATTCTTATTCCTCAAGCAGTATCAGGGAATTCAGCAGGAAGGCGTGAAATATGTGCATCCTTTTTCTTTCTTTCTTTGAGTGCAATAACAAAGACCTTTTCCTCCCTTCTATTCTTTTTGCCCCCCTTATTTCATTCATCTGCCCTGATAAAAGCTTCTTTTTTTAGGTGGGCTTTCCTTCAAATTTCTCTGCTCCTTCTTTGCATTATTACTTCTCATCCCTCAACAACTGTGTATTCCCTGAGGTCAGAAAAGAAAGATAATTCCCATGTTAGTTAGAAAATTCCACCTGACTTCAACCTTTGCTCTGTTAAATTAGGGTTAATTCCCTCTTTCCACATTTCTCAAAGGCTTGAGGTAGGTATCTATCATTTTGCATGGTATCCTACCCAGGCCTAACCCTTTGTGCAGACTTTTTCAAGCATGACCTCTCTTTTTGGGTCTTCTCATTATTAATGACTTACCTCAGACCAACTGTGAAGGCCTTGATTCATTTTTCTCTGATTGTTTATCTCTTTTTCACCCTGCAGAGAGCTCTTGACTGCTATTTTAAAGCAAACTGTTAATATATCAAACACCCATCACTCCAGTGTTTCATATTTCACAATTCCACTTATTTTTCAAACTGTTATGTGATGATAATTGTCTTTCTTTTATCTTCACTCTGTGGGTGTTCCCCAGAACTCTTCTTTTACCTCCCCAAACTTTTTCTCTTCAGTTTTGGCAACCAACATTTTTATCTCCATTCACAGTACATGTTATCATTTGTCAGATGACAAATCATCATATTACTCTTTTCATTTTTTCTGCTTGCATATCTCTGATCTTATCTTTGCTTTTATTTTTCCTTGTTTTTCTGTGGATTAAAAAAGATGGCTACCATAGTTTTATTTACCTTCAATCACATGTTTTTGTGGCATGTTACCATATGGCATAAAGAAACCTGCGCTACCCATGACCAAGACAGCTCAGGACATGGGAGAACAGTGTGAACATCAGACTGCTGGGAAGACCTCAGTAAACTATTGCTATCATGTGTTACTCGAAGTTTCGCCAGTGAGGCTTAATCCATGTTCAGTTTGATGGTTAAGAAGACCACCCTTTTTGGCAGGTTTCATGCTTTCTTACAGTAAATTGCTGTCTGCACAGTCTGATCTCACATCTTTAGCTATGCCACATTAGCAACACCAGTTTCCTTCCAGCTTTGCCTTGTTCTTTTCTTAACCATTGTCCAAAACATTCGTGTAACCTTTTAGCTATAATATTTTTGCCTTCCTGTTTACTTTTTTCACACTTATTCTTAGTGTAAGGATTGATTATTCCCACGCCATTTGAAATCACTTCCCATGGGCAAAAACTAGCTCAGAGAAACACCAGGAGCCTCATCAGGAGCTTTTCTTTAAGTAATGTTAAAAATAATTGTAACTGTTTTTGCCATTTCTGTTAATGTTTTAATACAGTACTCATAATTTACTTAATTCTTAAAAAATTAAACTGCCACAGATTATTTAAGAATCAAAATACCGTACGCAGAAATCTCAATTACTCTTAGGAGTTATTTAATACATTTATTGTATACATTGTATATATGCATACATGAACAATAAATAGTGCACTGACAATCAACAGAACTAGTGACTCTGAGTGTTAATTACCAGCATTAAATGATATAGATACAATTTTAACTGGTCAAGGCTCTGAGTCAAAACTCAAATTTGTATCTCTGTGGAATACACAGTGTGTGGTTTCGCACAATGCTTTCAAGGAAAAAACAATGTTTTTCAAGATTTCTACATAATCCAGTTCTTTCATGTACAGTATTTTCATTGCCACATGTACTGAAACTATGTTTTCCTACATTGCAAGGATTCAAAAAAAAAAAAAATTTGTGGAACAAAACGAAAATCTACATGGATAAGCAGGAGATCAACATCGTTAAATATAATTTCAGTATAAAACAGACATCTGACAAGGAAAAATTAAGTCAAAAAGCACCCTTGTTTTTTCAGGATGGTGGGACAGAACAAAATACAATATACAGTTCTAGCTTTTCCTGGTGTTCACTTTGCCTCATAGCTGGCTGGTGCATCCTTAGAGAGTCAGATGACTTTTTCCCTATTCTTCCTTCACTGTTCACTTCATAAAATAGGGGTAATGCTAATTACTTACACAATAGAAGTATCAGGGTCATTAAATGCTGACATGAATGCTTTATGCAAACAACAGTTTGACCAAAGCACTATGCTAAATACTAAAATCTGTACAACAGATGAAAGTTGTGGCAGGCTGGTGAAGTTTCCACTGATCAGAAAATAAAAAATATAACACGCAAACACACACAAAAGAGGACGCAGAGCACCACAGGCTGGTCAGTCTTCTGTGTTTGGCAAGATCATGGATTAGATACTCCTGGAAATAATAGTAAGGCACATGGAAAATGGAGAGATGATTGGTGACAGCCAACAAGGCTTCACTGAGGGCAAACCATGCCTGATAAATTCTGTGACTTTCTATGATGGGATTACAGTGTTGGTGGGTAAGAGAGAGTGACTGATGTCATCTACCTGGACTTGTGCAAAGCATTTCATGCTATCACACACCACATCCTTGGCTGTAAAATGCAGAGACATGAATCGGACATGTGGAACACTCCGTGGGTAAGGAATTAGCTGAATCATCCCACTCACAGAGTTCCAGACTCAATGCCTGGATGGATACCAGTAATGAGGGTTCCATACCGGAACGCGGATTGATTAACATCTTTACTGGGGATACAGACAGCAGTATTGAGTGCACCTTCAGCAAGTTTCAGGTGACACCAAGCTGAGTGATTTGGCTGATACTCCAGAGGAAAGGGATGCCATCCAGAGGAACCTTGGCAGGTGTGAGAGGTGGGCCTGTGCAAACATCACGAAGTTCAACAAGGTCAAGCGTAAGGTCCTACTCCTGTGTCAGGGCAATCCCAGGTTGGGCAATGCGTGAACTGAAAGCAGCCCTGCACAGAAGGACCTGGAGGTGTAGGTGGATGAAAACATTAGCCAGCAACATGCACTCACAGCCCACAAAGCAAACCACATCCTGGACTACATCAAAATGAGCATGGCCAGCAGGTTGAGGAGGGTTATTCTGCCCCTCTACTCCACTCTGGTGAGAACCCACCTGGAGTGCTGCATCCAGGCCTGGGGTCCTCAGCACAGGAAGGACATTGAGCTTTTGGGACAATTCAGAGGAGGGCCGTTAAGATGATTAGAGGGATGGAGCACCTCTCGTATGAATACAGGCTGAGAAAGTTTGAGTTGTTCAGCCTGGAGAACGGAAAGTTCCAGGGAAACATTATAGCAGCTTTCTAGTGTCTAAAGGGGGCCTACAAAAAAATGGGAAGGGACTCTTTATCGGGGAATGTAGTGACAGGACAAAGGATAATGACTTTAAACTGGGGGAAGGTAGATTTAGATTAGATAATAGGAAGAAATTTTTTACTGTGAGGGTGGTGAGGCAATGGCTTAAGTTGTCCAGAAAAGTTGTGGAAGTCCCATCCATGGAAGTGTTCACTGACAAGTTGGATGAGGCCCTGAGAAACCTGGCCAATGTCTCTGGCCACAGCATTAGAAGTAGATGACTACTGAAACTAGATGGTCTTTAAGGTCTCTTCTAAGCAAAACCACTTTATTATTCCATTCTATGATTCTATTGACTCTAGAGGGGAAAAAGAGTCAGTTAAATGCAGAAACAACACGGGAATTTTGTTTACTGAAAGTTAGGTGTTGCAGGCATGCTGTCAGGTTCCACAGAGACAGGAAGATCTTTTTTAGAAAACTGAATAACTCACTTTAACTCTAGACTAGAGTACACAGGTATTTTTATTAATCCTACAAAAGAATTAGGAGAAAGCGTTTTGATTTCATTTTCTCCCAAACTGGTACAGATCAATATCTGTAGGCCTTCAGCAGTTGGTCAAACACACTTGTCCTACCTTTTATTAAGAGCAGTAAGAGAGGTATAAAAGTTGCAAAACATTAAAAAGAGTAGAATTCACTCCAGGTTTTGGAGGTTGAAAATGGGAGGGCACACGTGTTCCCATATTCAAAGAGAAGCAGGTCATCTCTTTCATGTCCCCAGATACCACAGGAATGTCATCTGAAACCCACCTCCCTGCCATAGTCTTGAGGTCAGCAGCCAAGGCACCTATTTCTTACAGCATGAAAATAAGAGAAAAGACCCAACATTTCCTAGAAAGGCAGGAGACTATTTAAAATTCCTTTTTAGAAGATTCAATCTATGTAGAGCTAAATGACTTATCGCAAAGATTTTTTTTTCACTTCCTTGTCCTCAAGTTCTACTCTATTACTGCAATATGTTCTTCACATGCATGTGGGAAAGAAGGGAGGGAGGACTTAAAGAGATATGATCAACTAAAGAAATGATTTTTTTTCATTTTTGAGTTTTTTAAACAAATTTCACAAGAAAGTAAATATACCACAAACCATTTGCTAAGGACGGGCTAGATGGAAGCAGGCAAGTGCTAACTAGCTTTATGATATTTTCATTCTCTGGAAAATTGAGGATGTGTATATTTACCACAGTGGAATGAATGAGTAGTTATTTTTACATTCAGACATCCAGGAACAGTTAGATAGGCTCTGTAATATGTAGTGGCAAAGACAGCTTCCTAATCTAGTATATATTTTCAAATCAGATTGTATTCTACACAGCAAATTCACTTGACTCCTTCTAAAAATGCACAGAAACATTGATGAGCCAAGAGCATAAGACAGGTAAATCACGCCTGCATCCAACAAACACAGAAAAAAGTAGGAAAGAAAAAGAAGAAACTCTCATGAAAAAGTAAGTGGTAGTTATAGCAATGCTTGAAAGTTATAAAAGAATTGAGGTCTATAAAGGAAACTTCGGGGCAGTTAATTTAATCATCAAATCTGTCTGAAAAAAAGGTCAGGAAATCCTTTATACATCCTAGCTAGTTCACATAATACTTTTTTACTGTTTGAAATAACCCAAATCACTTTGTGAACCTAGTTAAAGGCTGATTAAACAGGAACTTTAGACAAGAAGAAAATTCAGAAGTGGTCTTAGAAAGGTAGATCTGTCACGTACAGACAGATATTTAAGAACAATAATTTTTTTCTGCACAATCCATCAATTTATGTAAGTAGAAACATGTAATTTACCTTGTAGCTTTTAAAAAGTAAAGCAATCAAGAAAGTAATGATCACAGAACTCTCAAAATCAGACATGCATTCATTTTCCCCACTCACATTGTTTAAACTCCCATTGCATTTAGTCCCAGACAATATAGCAAATACGCTGAGATGGCCACCCTTCCAGACCACAACTCTAATGAACCCCATTATTCTGAGCTTTAAAGCCCTCTTTTTGTTGTTATTGTTGGCTGAGTACAGCAGAAGGAAGTCTCATTATGCTAGGAGAGAACTGAAGGCCGTGAGAAAATCAGTAAAATATCAAAGGTGTTATTTTTTGCCTTAATGTTTTTTCCCCCCAGTCTTTGGGCCACTGCTTGTTCTCCATTCCTCCAGCAATCAATGATCCCGAAGCAGTTCCAGAAAAAAGAAATAGCCACTTTGGGTGGGAGCACAGTAACTGACCTGTCATCTGTTCCCTACAACATACTCTAGAAAACCCAGACTATATTGTCCTAAACTCTCATGGTCTTGGAAGACTGTTTGGAAATCATTTGCATTCAGAAAGAAAAAGAGAGACTGGAATTTTTACCAAAAAAATGTCACTTAAGGATAGGACAGGAGACTGCATGGAAAACAAAAAAACCAAAAGAGACTAAGAAGGATTCAGTGTGCCCAGGTGGCCAAGCTCTGCCAGGGGAAATTTAGTTGGATATTAGAAAAAAGTTCTTTACAGAGAGAGTAATCAGGCATTGGAATGGCCTGCCCAGAGAGGGGGTGGATTCACCATCCCTGGAGGTTTTTAAACTGAGATTGGACGTGGCACTGAGTGCCATGATCTAGTAAATGGACTGGAGGTGGACCAAGGGTTGGACTTGATGGTCTCTGAGGTTTTTTCCAACCCAATCAATTCTATGATTCTATGATTCTATGATATACCTGGAGCTTTGTTAACTCACGAGAGATAAACAGTGGTCTAGAGCAGTTTTCTAGATGGGTCTTATTAGGGAAACTGAAAACCAAACAAAGCATTTGTTTGGACCACTGTAAAACACTAATAAATGTTATTTATAAAAAAACTCTGTGTGTTTGCATACAATTGAAGTGTAATACCTTTGATGCATTTTCCCCTATAGTAACCTCCTCTGTTTTTAATCCAGTTGTGAATCTATTAGAAAGTAAACCTTTCAGATGCACATATGCAGAGATCTGGGTAATTAATTTGAAAGGCCTAATTTTGGAGACCTACTACCTGTAAAAGGTGATACTAAAGGAGATTTCATAAGAATACAGATGCATAATTGCAGAGATCACAGACTGCTATTATAAAGTCCTAATGTCCAAGAGGTTTTTCATCACTGCTTTCCCCAATAGCTGGATGATTCTGCCCAAACCAAACATTTCCAAAGGAATAAAGGTGTCAGGTGAGCAATACCAAGGCAGGTATCAGGACTTTGAGCTGTGCCATTTGCATCCTGTTACACACTTATAGATGATGATCATCAGAACATGACAGGAAATAAATGCACATTTGCATTGCTCAGCACACCTTGTGCTGATTTGGCTGCATATTTTGACAATAGTATGTAGGGCCTGGTCACTATGGAGACTCTAGTCTCACAAATACCCATGGGACTTAGAGCAAAATAGAAATCAAATTAGTTATTGAAGAGAATTTTACAGATAACAGGCAAAAATATAAAAATAATGGCATTTTCATGTAAAAATAAAATCAGAAAAAACAGCACCCTTCCCCACAACTTCACTTCCACTTCTTTATGTTTCCTCCCTCCTTAAACATAAATAATGTTTTTAATTCTGGAGGGCTGATCTTTCACGGCGTAAAGTGATTGGAGTTCTGCTATTTTATGGCAACCAGATAAATAGCAGAGTGTATTTTTCTCGGCCACGGGTTAGAAAATTTGCAATAAACAGCAGACAATTCAGGGATACCATATTGTGGTACATAGCAGGAGAGTGCCACAGGTTATCGAACAGCAATGACAGCTCTGGCAACATGTCTTCATCGCTGCTGATTTTACTTCACCCAGCAATCACTTATCTGTGCCTTGGAAGTTACTAAGAATGTGTCATAGTATTATACAGAATCAAACAATCTGGTTTTAATTGCTTTCATCCAGCCTAAATATTTATGTGTCATTTCTCATGCTTACACACAGTGCTTTGATGCATTCAGTCATGTATTAGTCAGGTTTGATTCTCTTGGCACAAGTTTTGATGGGAAGGTTCTTTGACTCCTGCCTTCACACTCTGCTGTAATGTGTCTTCTCAAAGGAATTAACTTCAATGTAATGCTATTTAATATGCAAACGATAACAGTACCCGTAAAAGGCAGCAATTCTACTCACTCACCCTGTTGAATTCTAATAAAATTTAAAATATATATAGACAAGATTTTCCTACAAATAAAGATGCTAGTGTTTTGCAGAGCTTTCTAAAAGTGAAACAGAATAAACAATGGAAAATCTTGTTTCTGTATCCTTTGCAGCAGTTGACACAACCTGTTACACCAAGTTTTCGTTTTCTGTGCCAGCAGGAGAAATGCAATTCCCGAGACCATCAGTTGTCTGCAGCTACTGATTTTTAGACACCCATGTTATGCTGTGTTATGGTGTATGAACAGGGTGCTTCCTTTTCTCATGAATTTGCCACAAAGCTGGTTTACAGCTTGCAAAACAGGACCTTTAGGAGAAGAAATGTGTCAAACTGAACAAGAGACATTGAAGTACTACCCACAACAAATTGCACTCTGCTTTAAAATTGAAAATGTTTTTGTGTCCACATGCACCATGGCATTTGCCTTACTTGTTCAATATGCCCTGTACATAAATACATACCATGTCTAGATGTACATAGATAGGAAAAAAAACCAAACAAAAAAACAAGCCAAAAAGCAACATTCAAAGTGAAAAATCTAGGCATGCACTGCAATTTCAAACAATTTGGTATTTACCATTACAAAAGGTTACAGTTTTGTATTTAAATGCATTAAATGTATACATTTATGTAAACGGGAGTTTTAGAGTTAAAAATGGAAGATGTCAGGACCCAATTTGAATGGGATCATCTGCACAGCACAGTGTTATTTTGGTGATTCATAGTCCCACTGTGAATAGTGGTACTCTGCATGAATGCATAATTTGATGTTATCAGCCAAGCAACATTCTGGCCTGATTATTTCTTATTTTATCATGGCTTCCCATGCTATGAAAAGGCTAATAACTGTGCCTTCAGAAGCTTAAATCTGTGTGAATGAATAGATAATCCTAAATTTTCTTTGCACATAGTTTTCTAAAACAGGTTTTATAAACAGAATCTCAAAACAACTGAGTGGTGGTTTCAAAAGGTGGGGTATGATTTAAATATCTCTATTTGTTTTAAACATGTGTACAGTCAAGAAGTCTGTACAGAAACTGCCTTGTCTAACACACAAGAATTTTCTTCTGCGTATAGATACAACACAAATCTTAAGATGCGATATCAAGAACAGTAAGTGCTGAACTGAGTACTGTTTCAACAGTGTTGAACTCTTTCAACAGCTCAGTGTTCCATTAACATATATCTTCCTAGGATCAAACTTTTCAGCACCATGTGCTATCTCCCAGAAAAAAATATTCTGGCAACTTCTCACTGAAGAGGAAGAGATCATTCCTCTCTATTTCATTTGATCATTTCTTTCAATTTGCTAGCAAGTAGTTCTGACTCACTTTCAACTCTAATTAACAGTAAGCTCCATGTACTTCTCTGGCTTCTGCAACCCCACATCTTCAACCATTTCCTCCCAGAAAAATCTGTTTCTTAGCCAGCCATGTTCTTATCTCCTTTGCTCTCCATATATCCAAGTGTTTCTTTTTGGAAACTCTTTGTCAGGCCCTTCCAGGTTTCCCAGTAGGAAGATTTATGGTCCAATCCTTAGAAGCTTTCTCCAGAACTGCCTCCCAACCCCACAGACACTGGCCAGAGAGATGTGTCAGTCCAGGTAGGGCTCATGAATCTGCCTCCTTCAAGTGCACAAAAGCCAGTGCTTTAAGCTCTGACTCCAGGCTCCATGTGTCCTACAACTGCACTGCTTGTTTCCAAAAATAAAGCAGATCAGAACAAAACAGAAGACACAGACCAAGTTCCCTCCGCTAAGCCCTTCTTATTTTAACGCCAGAGACACTAATGTTTCCACCACACACTGCGTTGTCTCCTACACATCCCTAGAAAGATTATTTCTTTCTATATTTTTCAGTTATCTGTACATTACTCTGTTCTTCACAACATGACAAACACACCAAAGACCTCCTCGGCATCAGGCACACTCAGGTGCCAATACCAGAGGAGGAACCTCTCCCTCCAAAAGTATTGTGGTGCCTCCAAAGACTAAAAAAACAAAAACAATTAAGCAACTTTCTGACTAGTGCAAGTGCAAGGAAGTTTTAAAAAAACCTCACAAACAAAATCCAAACCAACCAACCAAAACCCACCCAAACATACACAAAAAAACCCACCAAAAAAAAAAAAAAAAGTACAGTCATACAAGAGGTGTGCATTTTCAATTTACATTCACCCATTTCTGATGTTCTGTTGCCTTACAGGGTCCAACCAGGTAGGTGATGATTTCCACTAGGAGAAATGTCCTCGTGCTGCCATGAAAGCAGCCAACTTTCATCTATGACCCTAATACCTCTTCTGGGTATGAGGGAGCATTGCCAGCTGACAAACTTGAGAATTCTAAGCATCTGCTTCCATAGGCTTTATGCCTATCTGTCCTTAAACACGTCCAAATTTTAAGAGTGGAATTCATGACAGCCCCTCCTGGGAGCCTCTCCAGTTCTTCTGCAGTGAATTGCCCATAGTCGACCTGCTAGCAACAGTCCAGTCTGATTGCAGTTACATAAAAGGCATGCAAACGTGCTGAATTACAAAGAATAACAGTGCTGAGGAAACTTGTTTCCACTGAGGTATTATTTGTTCAGATAAAATTCAGAACACCAACTCAAAATTTTTAATTCTCACCAAGCACCCCACAAATAAATCCTTAAATATTAAGTTATGATAGTTCATGTTTCCATTTTAAATCCACATTTATATTAATTACTTGATTTGGATTAAGGTAGTGCCTGAACACTTGCCACTTCACTTTTTATTAAAGGATATTTTTTTATTCAGAAAACATATTTCAAACAAGTGTCCTTCTTGGCTCCTTTTCCAGTGTTGTAGCTTTGCAGTCTTTCAGCTGAAATCTCCATGGAGCAGACAAGCATCACTAATGGAAATAATGCAGAAACTAAAATTAGTGCCTCATTATTCAGAAAGCTTTTAATATTCTTCCCTCTTCTGCTGTAAATTGAGTTGTGGAATAATTAGTTTTCTCTGCGGAATATCAGAGCTGACTATTGCTTCACTGTACAAGAGGTATTAAATTATACATAGATTTTAGCCATTAGAAATACTTCAGTTTGTGGCTTCCTCCCCACTCCTCTGACTTGTTCGAAGCTACAACGTTTTTAAGCGCAGACTAAAAATAGTGTGTTTTCCCAGGCACAAATGTAATATTGGAAAACCCCTGTGCTGGTTTGGGGGTTTTTTTTAATACTGTAACATTACGTCTGAAATACATGAGCCTTCTAGACTTACTTTGTGACTCCTAAAGCTCAGAGTTATTAGCTTACTAGTTATTAACAGTTTTATCAAGTTTTTATCAGTTATTAGTTATCATCAGTTTATTAGCACTACAGCCAAACTAGTTCATCATTCAAGTTACATCCTCTCTAGTTACCTTTGCTTTTCTCTTGTTCGCAACGTCTGGATTTGAACGTGCAAGTTATAGAGTAAAATACAGGAAAATCCAAAAATGAAAATTCTTGTAGGTAAGAAAGAACAAAACAAGATGAGAACATGAAAATCTTTATCCTCCTGACATCTATAAGATGTCCTGTGAGATATAAGGGAGACTCCTAGTAATTTTATGTGCTTGCAAAGTTTTATAACTCAAACAAGGTAAGCCATCACTGTGGGAGAGGACATGGTTTCAGGTTGGAAAAAAAGGGTTCAAAACCAACCACAGACGGGCACATCCTCTTTAGACAAACAAGCTTCAGAGCAAAAGGTACACTGGGATGAAACTTCATTTTCTCCTCAGCATCAATGACATGACAATTATTTTAGCACCTACAATAAGACAAAACAATAGTCCTACCTATATAGAGCAAAACCCTACAGAGGACCATCCCTAGAGACAGGAGGAAAAATTATCCATAAGTTATGACAATGGTCCCAGGGCTAGGAAAGAAGGGGAGAATTCTTTCACTTCATTAAAAGATATTTTAAGGAAATATTTTTCCCCCAAAAGACAAGGCAAATAAAACCCAGAGAAAAGAAATGAGTTTTCCTTTGACCTTTGTCACAAAGACCCTGGAGGCAAGTTCTCATAATGACCTCGTAATAACTGGGGTGGGAGGCAGAGGGCTGAGAGGGGTTGGGGTGTGTGTGTGCAGAATAAGATCCTTTTCTTGATATCTTCAGGGTAATTGATCACAGTTTCTTGTGAATTATTATGTTTGAACACCCCAGATGCACGCAGATAATGTATGTTCGTTTGCAAACAATCCATTACAGATATTTCGAGGATAGAGATGAAAATATTTAGACCACAGGACCTCTAATTTACAATTCAAATTAAAGAAAACTACCAACAAAACTTCATGTGACCTCTGGAATAAAGCAATAGACCAACATTGATTTGCTGTTCAGGATTGCAGAATTTTACAAGCAGGAAGGATCAAGTCTTTCCTTTCACCTTTCGAATTCTAAGAACCCAGGAATCAAACCTTACTGAAGTGGCATTGTCTTGTAAATCAGCCTTCTACTACAAGTTACTGTATGGTTGGGGGTTTTTCCTCAAATCCATTTATCCCAAAGTTCAAACAGTAAATATAATCAACTCTTCCAGGTAGTACACTGTTTTAAGGAGCCTATCTATTTTTGCTAGAAACAGGATTGACAACATTCACTGGTTTATCATAAGCTACCAGGAGGTTTGGAAAGTTAATGGTTCAGAAATTTTTAGAGTTCTGTGTTTGATTGGTCCCAGTAACCCAAGAATGTCAGTGTAACACCATTCCCTTAGCTGTGTGACCTTCCAGTTGTTCCTAAGAAAATATATTTTTAAAAAACTCTGCTTTAAAATTTTCTGTACTTTTTGCACTTGAATATATATGTTCATCCCAAGCTTTACAAGCTAAATCCAATACTGTGTTCAATTAAAACGTTGTTCTAACCCAACTAACCAGAATTAAATAAATTGATCTGAACACAAACAAACTTGTTATATTGCTCCCTGCTTTGTTTTATTGGTCTGCAGGACATTTGAATTTCCACAATCTAGTCCAATAGACTAAAACTGAACTAGGATTCAATCTATGTTTGAACTATGATGAAATGTGGAGGCTGCTACAATATTGCAATTTTTTCTCTTTTCAAAACCAAAAACAAAACAGAAAACAAAAAAACCCAAACCCACCAACCAACCAAAACAAACAAAGAAAAAACAACAGTTAAGAAGTAAATTTGAGATTGAGGCATCTATTAGGTAAATAAATTTTATTTCTTTTCCCTGATAATCCTCACATTGAATCATAAAATACCAACTCAATTAGCCACCACCTCCTAAAATCAACTTTTCTTGCTGAGACCCCTGAATGACATGAAATCTGCTTCTGTGGTTCCAGCATGTCCATGCAACTGAAAGGACAAAGTACCATATTAGACTGAACAGCCCAAAACTGACACCAGAATGACTAAATAAGGTACTAGAATAAAGTGCCTATTTACACTGTCCACTCACATTTTGCGGCTAGAATATTACAGTTTTGCTGAATAAAAATAGCTAAACATTACAGGTTAAGCTAAAACCAGAGTTGAAGTACAATAACACTGTTTTCGAAAGTTAAAAGAAGCATGTTGACAAGTGATTAATTTCAGTCCTTATCTTCAGACAGGTCTGGAAGCAATAATTTAAATCACTGTATCTGGTTTTCCACAATCACAAATAATCATTTGGTGCCATACTGTGTGCCCTTATCAAACTCTTTTTTAAAAAGTCACAACTCTGCAATTCTCACGCTGGGAACTGGCAGACACTTGAATTTGTTTGCACAATCTTTAACTCTCCTGTACTCTGTTTACTTCTCTGGACTAAACCAGCTGTACTGTTCTCAGTTCTTCTCATCAGTCAGACTTGCTGACTGTCACAGCTGCAGTTCCAGGCTGAACAAGCCCTTATAGACAGTGGCGGGTCAAACATACTCAGTATTCAAACTCAGGCACCACAGTACTCTGTATTAGCACTTTTTTGTGTCTCTTAAATCTGGAGTAATCTCTCCTTCCTTGAAAACTGCCAGCAAAGGTGACAACACACATTTTTATACCAGTCTGATGCTTTACTTCTTCAGACAACACGTATGCAGAACAGATGGGAAATAGAATGCTTCACTGAGGACATAACAAGCCAATTCTCTCATATTATCATCTGTAACATCTATTACAAGTATGTAGCCATTTACACCTTCTTTTTGTTTTTTTGGGGTTTTTTTCTCTTCTTTTTCAAGAGGAGAAGATACTTCTGTCCCATCTTTGTGGCCTTTCACTGGACTTTCTATGGTATGTCCATGTCTCTCTTGTACTAGGGAGCCCAGACCTGGACACAGCGCTCTACATGTGGCCCCACCAGTGCTGAGCAGAGGGAAAGGATGACCTTCCCTGACATGCAGGCAATACTCCTCTTAGTTCAGCCCAGGACAGTTGCAGCCTCTTTTGCTGCAAAGGGCCATTGCTGTCAGGTGGGCTCATTAAATTACAGTTAATACAGTTTCTCAATATCTTTACTCCACTGAAAAATCAGGATAAGTTGCAGACTAGTCCACTTCTATCAGCAAAAACATTTCTTAGAGTAGGCGGAGAACCTGGAGTGTCATGAGGGCTTGAGATGGAACTTCTACACAAGCTACATGTACCACAAGGATGTCATGATGCATGGTAATCTGAATGTCACAGACACCTTGGAGCTGCATCCTGCTTGGGAATATTTGAGTTTGAATTAAAAACATAATGAGTTGGTGCCTAATTTGTCCCTAACTTCTAAAGTTAGACTTTTGTAGATACATTCAGTTGTCAAGTCATACTCCAAAATAATTAGTTTTGGCAGACTTTCAGTTTGCTCATTAGCCTTATCTGGAGAATTTGTGCTAGGAAAATGAAGAATGTTTTAGAGTTTTCAGTGGTGTACTACAGATAACCTTTATAAAATCATTGTGGCCATTTAGGAATGTTGAAGATATCGTTCATTCTGGAAAATAGTTTGATAAAAATTGATACTTAATGGAAGCTTAAATACTCTTTGGCAACCTATTTTGATGACTCAGAAATCAATGACCTTTTGTGAAACATCTTTGATGTAGTGTTCTGTGGCCTGTTGTTAAATCTAATGTTTTAGAATGTAATGAAATATAGTTCCAAAAATTTCCAGGCCGATACTCTGAGGCAATCTCTATACAGAAGGTGCTGCAGACATTCTAAGATCTACATTTTTCCTGTGAATGGAATATCTTCCTTCCTGCAATTTCTAGCAGCCTTATTATGAAAAATTACAAAGGTAAAAATTTTCCAGTGCTCAGTGCAGTATAAACATTTATTAAGATGTATTAGCTACCCACTACAGTTTGGAATTTCTATAGAAAAAGAAGATAAAGAAAGGCAATACAAACATCTGAGGTTGATAGCCTTGATGGTTAATGAGGAGTAAATAACTATCATTGTATTTACTTCAGTGGTGTTTCATTGATTCAGACCTTCTGTCCATCACCTTCCATAGCTAACGGAAGACTTGCAATAAGGATGAAAAGAGACTCTAGACCTTCCGGAGACCTCTGCACATAAGCCATTCCCTTTGGTACCATGGTGGATATACTTATTTAATATCCACTATTATACCATATTGGAATAGATGAAAATACCACTGCAGCATTCCACAGCACCAGGAAAAAAATGATTAGCCACCAAATGCATTATTAGGGTTCCTTAATTGCCTTATTTTTAGTTCTGATTGTCAACGTATGTTGCTTGACTACTAAAGTAATTAAAAGTAATTAAAGTTGCTAAGTAAGTTTGCCAAAAACATTAAATTGGAAGGAGCTGTTGACTCCCTCAAGGGCAGAGAGGCCCTGGAGAGAGATCTCGAGAATTTAGAGAGATGGGCAACTACCAGTTGTATGGAATTTAACAAGGGGAAGTGCCCAATTCTGCACCTGGGACAGGGAAATCCTGGTTATGTGTAGAGACTGGAGAATAAGATGCTGGAAAGCAGGGCCGAGAAGGGACCTGGGAGTCCTTATTGAAGGCAAGTTGAACACAAGTCAGCAGTGCCCTGGCAGCCAGGAGGGCCAACCCTGTCCTGGGGAGCATCAGGCAAAGCATCGCCAGCTGGGCAAGGGAAGGGAAGGGATTGTCCTGCTCTGCTCTGCACTGGGGTGACCTCACCTGGAATATTGGGGCAGTTTTGGGCCCTGCAATATAACAAAGATATTAAGCTTAGCGAGTGTCCAAAGGAAGGCAACAAAATTGGTGAAGGGCCTTGAGGGGAAGCCATGTGACAAGCAGCTGAGGGCACTTGGTGTGTTCAGCTGGAGAAGAGGACACTGAGGGGAGACACCACTGCAGTCTTTATCATCACAAGGGGAAGCAAAGGGGCAGGTATTGATCTCTTCACTCTCATGACCAGTGACAGGGCCTGAGGCAAAGATGAGTCAGGGGAGGTTTAGGCTGGATATTAGGTAAAGNAAACCTTAACTTTTAGTCCCAAATTCCATTAACCACTTTGTTCCCCTTACTCACAACAAACCCTTTTTTTCATTTCTCACACTCTCAGGCATGTGGTGAGATTCTTGGGTGTGCTGTGCAGGGCCAGGAGTTGAACTCAATGAACCTGGCAGGTCCCTTCCAACTCAGCATATTCTATGATTCCATGATTCTATTAATCTATGCAAAGGAAAAATAATTGTATTTATCTTTGATGAATTTGAATCCTGAGCTTTTTTGTACTAAAGCTATAAAAACAGCAAAACATTCCAGCTAGAGATTGTTTCCAATGACAAAGTTCAAATGATGCTGCAGAGTTCTTGACAGCCTGTGGATTTAAGCATTTTCGAACATCAACTCTATGTCTCATTTTGTGTAAGATTTTCCTTTAATCATGTGGGCGTTTTCTTACTAAGAATGCCTACTGTTTTTCAAAGTGATTCATGACAACATCTAATTTATAAAAGATTTTTTGCTTGTGTAATGCAGTCTCATAGTTAATATCCAGTAACTCTACTGAGACAATATAAATTTTCAGCATAAATGGTTTATTCTTGTTTAGCTCCACTAGCAGTGAAGACAACAACAGTGGAACAGAAAATGTGTAGGACCTTAGTCCCTACACAAAGTTCTGCTGTGTGACACAAGATAGCTGTCTCAGAATGCACTATGCTTTGAGAGAGTAGGCACCTTCTGTTGGTGCCCTGGAGAAGAATTTTGCATAATGTTAATTTTTTTTATTTACCAGTAAAGCAGAATGTGCACTCTGTATAACAGATTACCTTAGGTCTGACAAAGCTAATTACATTTTTGCAATTTGACCTTTATTTACCGCAAGCTTTACCCTTTTATTTTGGCTAAGAATCATCTGACTCAACAGTTCATTATAGATCAAGATCTCACTCTGGAAATTTATGGATAACTTAATACAACAAGCTGCGATCTTTGTTGGGAGTTTAGTTTCTCCTAAGTAGCAGCTGGCACATGGCTTCATTGGATAAGAGAGATACTCGTGCTTTGAAACTACCTCATCCACTAGTAAGAACGCTACTAAACCTCCTTTCCTGCAGCTCCTTATTTACCCAGGTAACAGGACAGAGGAGACAAATCACATTCCCTAAAGGCTTGCCAGCATGACCAGAAAACATCCTTCCTTTCCAGTCACAATAAGTAGGACAAAGCAGAATCTCCCTTTGCTGCAAAAAAAACCCAACCCATCCTTAAGAAAACTTTGCATATTTAGCTTTTGAAGAAGTGTAAACAATTAGGCTAGTTGTGATTTAAGAGCTTTATCTCCAGCAGAGTATGACCTCAGTTAAAGCAATGTACAGACAGCTTCAGGTTTCACATCTGCACGAAAGGGTTAATCACTTGGACTTTTTTGCTATTGCTGAAACTCTGTAAAACAACTCAAGAAAAAAATCCAAAAATGAATTGAAAGGGAATTGTTGGCATTGCAAGGTTTATAGAACTTCTGTATTTAGAATGGCTTATTTTAATGACACTTACATCCTGCACATGACCTAGGAGGATATTTGCAGAGGTCAGTCACTGTAGATGTTGGAGATAAAAATGGATCAGTATACACTTCTCCAACACAGGAAAAGAAGGGCAACTAAGGAGCCTGAAGCTCAGACTGAAGTAGACTAAGAGTAGGCTTTATTTGGAATCACTCATATATACTACAGTTGCACACTCATATCTTACAATTGTAACAATTCAATTTATAACGCTTTACTCTATATTGTAATAGAGAATAGAGATCACTAGATTCATGTGATAGTGACAGTGAAATACCTGGCTTCTGTCTTATGGTCATCAACCATCTGAACAACAAAATGAGAGTAGGCATTAGACATCCTGTGGCACAACTGACTTCTGCTTTTACTTGGTTGAAGACACAAGCAACATAGAACTTGCAGAAGGCCAGGCTAGGGTATATGAAACACTAACTTGTTTTGGTAACAGAAAATTGCCAGAGATGATGGGGTTTTTACTATTGTAGGTAATAAAACAAGTCTATGTTGTAGCTCTGGCTATGCATTCTCTAACACACTGTGTAGCATAAGATGGGAGATACAAAGTTTTATGATCTTACCGGGATTTCAGTTGCACAGCATCCTTGAAAACTATTATTTTGTTTTCTTCTCCTGCAAGACAATGGTATATTCTCTGCCCATAGACAAGCCAGCACTTTTGTCCTAGATGCACGATGTTCTTTCTAGGGTCTAACTGCTACTCTTTCTCCTGCTTTCAGTGTCTACTGAAAAGTGTCCATCCCTGACTGACTTGTAGTGGACATTGTTTGGGGATGGGGAGACAAAGCTGAACCTTATAAGCTTTCTGTATTTAGAATGGTTTATTTTTAAGGACAACTACATCCTGCATATAAGAAAGAGGATATCTGCATAGATCAGAGATAAAAATGGATCATTTTTATCCATGCAGATACTGGAAATTAAACTGCCTCTTTCCTATCCTTGACATAAACTGGTTTAAAGTTGAAGAACATTAGATACAGAAATAGAAACATAGATGTTTCTGTCAGAACACCATATGGATTCTTAGTCATCATTACTCTCCTGAATTTTATAAAGAGGTTAAAAGCCTGTTGACAAGCTACAAACTGAAAAATGCCCTTTCCTTTTTACTTTCTGAAATATCCCTCCTTTTTTTTTTTCTGAAATATTTCTACATACTAGAAATTGAAAGGTATTCCAAAGTGCATATCGAAATCATTACAAACTTTGATGTATGTATCAAAATATAATTATGACTGAAAAATGCTATAGTATTTTCACATACTTTATCTTGTACTAAAATATTTGCTTTCAGTGTTCTAGGGAATGTGGCCACAAATGGATAAGATAATGATTTGAATAGAAAACTATTAAAGCCTTCTTTTTTCTTTACAAAATATCTAGCTTTTAACTAATGCATATATAATTTTACTTTTCAAATTAGAATGCTCTGGGAAAAAGGAAAAACAAAAAACCCAACAAACAAACAAACAAACAAACAAACCCCCCCTCAACAACAACCACCAAAAAACCCCATTTGACAAAAAACCCAACCAAAATAAGATTTGTCGTACCCTTTTGTTTTATGGACAAATGGATAAGTAGTTTTGAAAACCCTACAACTTTTTATCACTGGATGCATGTAGTCATCCTTGGTTTGTCATGCATGCCTTGGATTTTTGTATCTTTGAATACAGAGGAGAACTGATTTCCCAGAGATACAAGCAACAGGGCAGCATATACATGTCTTCAAAGATCTGCTCCTGAGTGCCCCAGAGGTGGCAATAGTATCACCTAAAACACCTAAATAATATCACCTAATACAATAATAAAGAAATAACAAAGAAATAGTATCACCCAAAACACCCATAGCACAAGCTTAAGTCCTATACAGCCACTCAAAACAGTGCTCTGTACTGGCAGACAGCCCTCCTAACACTGACAATTACCCTGAAACATCACCTTATACTCTCAGCCAAGAGCAGGGCTGAAGCCAAGGGCAGGTGTTAAATGACTGATTTAGAGAAATTCTCCAGCTGGGAGTATCTGTGCTGAAACTACTAAATGGCTTTGATCGTCTTTTCTACACCATGTCAAATGTAACAGACTTGAGAGTGTACTAGAAATTCAATATGGGGAAGGTCTTGAATCTAAGCCCTTCTTCTCTTTCTGCCGACAAGTAATTACACTTAGTAGACTCTTACAGGGGAACCCAGGCAAATGTAGGAAGCTATTTACATACTCATTCAAAATCTTAAGTAGTAAAAGAAAGTATGATTTCTTCTGTCAGCTGAAGCTGCCAGAAGGGGAACATCCACAAAAGAACATAAAATCTTTTCATTGCCTCCATTAGCCATCTGGCAACTTGCACATGCTCAGTCTGAGGCAAAGGAAGAATCACAAAGTCACAGAATACACTGAGGCAGAAGGGATCCTCTAGGATCACTTAGTCCAACTCCTGGTCCCACACAGGACCATCCTCAAGAGTCACACCATGTGCCTGAGAGTATCATCCAAATGCTCCTTGAGCTCTGTCAGCCTTGGTGCTGTGCCCACTGCCCTGGGGAGCCTGTTCAGTGCCCAATCACCCTCTGGGGGAAGAACCTTCTCCTAAGATACAACCAAAACCTCCCCTGACACAACTTCAGGCCATTCCCTTGATCCTGTCACTGGTCACCACAGAGATCAGTGCCTGCCACTCCTCCTCACGAGGAAGTTGTAACTGCAAGAAGGTCTCCTCCCAGCCTCTTCTTCTCCAGCTGAACACATTAAGTGCCCTCAGCCACTCCTCATATGGCTTCCCCTCAAGGCCCTTCCCCATCTTCATTGCCCTCCTCTGGACACTTTCTAACAGCTTGAGAGTTAGAAAGACCACCACCCAAATGCTTAACAAATCCCAGAGGCCGAGGAGTGGGGCCACATCTGTCGTGCTCATCTGCTCGGAATCTTCTCTCTGCACCACGTTGATGAAACAATGGGGAGGTGTTGCAGAAACCGCCTATACCTGAACAAAGAAAGGCAAGAGATGAAGGGAAGGAGGAGGGAGAGAACAGTGGCAACTGCAGTGGAAGAGGACTGAGACCCCAAAGAACCCAAAAGGGTTTTGGGACACTCAATTGAATCAAAAGCCTGGTGCCATCCCAGCTTGAACTAAACCTTGTGAGGAAGAAAATTAGCCCCCTGAGCACTCACCACTTCTTGCTATTGATATTTCAGCTGCAAAGGGCTTCCAGTGCTGAAGGTGGGAATGAGGTTTCCTCATGACTCATTCATGAAGCTTCTTCACCTGTCATTTTCCTTGTATAAACTTGAAATCTCTGAATTATATTGTTCCTTTTATTTTGCATATTATCGTTATTATGATTTGCCTTCCTAATTAATTTTCCTGTGCAGGAAAGGATGGTGATATTCTTGAATAAATCAGCAGAAAATACCTTCCTTCTTCACAGCTGCATTTAGATCCCATTTCTGAGTTTATGAGAATTGGTGAATTGGAGAACTATAGAGACAAGCTTAATTGTTTTCAAATTTGAAAATAAATGGGAACTTGAATCATCCCTCCCAAAGTTGCCTTTTTGTCATTTCTTTTTTTTCCCTAACAAATCTGCCAAGTATTACAATGCTGTAATTTGTTACAAAACAATAAAATGTAATTAAACGGCCATAAGCTTTGTTAGTAAAACAAAGACTTGCTCCAGAATTAAAGCTGTGGTGTCTGATCTGACCCTGCAGTATGCACGTGCACATCCTTTTGCGCACTGCCAACACAAGCATGCATGCAGAATATCACGTGTTGTCAAACAGGGCATACAATGGTTGGAGCCTACCTCCTCCATCAAGAGAATCAACATTTCAGAGGTTTCTGCCTTAAGTTGCACTGACGTACCTTGTTTAAAAGACCACTCAACTAGCTGTGTGGCTGCACGGCTAAACAAGTGTCTCCCCTGCCCTGCTGATGAACTCCATATTTCTCTCACAGGTCAGCAGCGAGCAGGTGGGAGCTGGGGTGGAAAGATGGATTCATTGTTATGCTCTTCTATACCTTCAAGTTACCCTGGGAGGGAGGATCATGATGCATGGTTGGGCGGAATAAAACAAAGGGAAGGGAAAAGTGTTCCCAGCAGGCAGCAGCTAGGAATATAAACCACTGCTTCAACTGATCCTGTTAATGCAGGAGGATAGTACACAGACAAGACACGAAGCCAATACAAAGAGGAAACAGCAGTGTGTTTGAGTTGGCCAGAGGTTTGCTGAAGAGAGGGCTGTGATCTCATCCTCCATTTGTTCTTTCAGTTCTGAGGCAGAATCAGGAAGGCAGTGTGTCTGTCCTTGGGTAGAAGGAGCAACTCCCATTGCTCTCAAAACACTGGCTAAGCCTCTCTAATCAAGGTTTATGAAAAATACTGACATTTTATTTAATTACATTTGCAAGCTGTGTTAATGGGGTTTTCTTAAGTTATGAACTGCATTTGAGAGATTTATCTGCTTGTCACTATCCTCCTTGCTCTCTGTTCACATGCTACAGGAACAACAGAGAGGGGTTTTGATTACTATACTCCTAATTTACTTAATGCAATTACTAAATATGTGTTCCTGAGAACTTCAGTGAGTTTTCATTTATTACTCCTGTGCCAAAGTCAAGGAAGAATAATTTTATAGAGGCAATTTGATACACTGAGATCAAGATTCACAAGTAAGGAGAGGAAAATTGCAGACAGCCCTAACAACTTAGTGGCATAAGCAAGCTGTCTACTCAACAGCACCTCCTTAGAACAGATGTTCCTTGTACAAAATTCACAGAGGTCAGATTTTTCTCATTACACTTTTTCAGTGACAAGGAGGGGTCCTGGCTCTGGACCAAGCTGTAAGAACTCCAACTGCTTATCATCTCTGAATGTGCTTTCTTTCATGTTGCAAAACCCACTATCCTCTAAAACACACCCAGTATTTTCAGGGCCGTGGTATACAACATTTCAAACACTTAGAATGCTTATATGAGGGAGGTACTCACTAACAACTAAATATGTAAGACCCCTCTTGCACTCCTTCCAACTCTCCTGGATATTTCCTTATCATTTCTGAATTTCACAGCCTTTGATTCTCCCTCAGTCGGGCTGGTGCTCCACTAAAACTGATATCCATGCTTTCTTTGCAGCTGAACCTAAGGTAACTGATTGTACTGTTCTATGTATTAGGATCAATAGTGTGATCAAAGGATTCCAGAGAGTTTTCCACCTATTGCTCCCTTCTCTATTTTCTCTCTCATGTGCTTCACAACCCCTTCTGTTCTGCCTTTACTCTCTCCTCATTTATCTTCAGGGTCTCACCCAAACCTTCACCCTGCTTACTATCATGCTTAATTGATGCTTACCCTTTTCTAACACAATTCTTGACCCTTCACCATCAAGACAGTAGAATAAACAAATGCACCTGACAGTACACTTATAAAAGGTAAAGGACTTGTCTAGACAGTCCATTTCTCTGCCTCTATTCTTCTCTGTGGTTTTTGAAACGCTTCCTCATCTTAATGGCAACAAAAAAAGCCCTGTGAAATTGTTGCACTGCATGTCAAGGTCAAAGTGACTGAGATCAGGATACAGCTGTAAAATTAGCTCTTGTGTTTCCTATTATAACATTTATTAATAGACCTAATTATTTTTATTTCCAAATGTGTAGATAAATCAAGCAAATGGCACTTATTAAAGCACTTCCATATAAGGTAGCTATTTACCAAACTACAGTTGTTCATACAACTTTTATTTAGCATCTCAAACACAAGTATTTCTAATGCTTTAAGGAACACATCATTCAAGTTGTTGGGCCAAACTCTGAGTACTCAGTTCTCCCCTAACAACTCATGACATTCTAAACACTAAAGGTTATACTAAATACAGGATATCAGAGCACAGTCCAATAGATTGTTCTCAAAGTGTTTACCCTTTACAAAGTTATAATTACTGATGCAATATAAACATACTCTGTATCTGCCCTGACAGAAACTAGGTACAAAATGTCCTTTTAGATGCTTAGATTTTGAGAACAGAAGAGTGTCCATGTAAATTCCTGTGTTTGTTTAACATTCATACACACTAAGCAGCCACACCAGTACTTACAGAGTGAGGCTATGCAGAAAACAAGAAATACCTCAACAATGCCTAAACCTGCTTTATATTCGAACTTACATTCTTTTCTCTATACTCACAGTCTCCAAAAAGCAAAATAATGGCTGAGGGGCTTTATCATGTAGTTCAGTGTTGTACACCACAGGCCACTTTTGATCCCAAGGAGGCAAACTCTAAGCTCCTGGGTCTTCTTAGGGAAAGAACTGCCTGTGATTCCTGCACCTCACCTGGTACCTACAATTCCAGATTGGAATAATCCCTATAGAAATCTGTAGAAAGTAAGGAAAATGTAGGAAGGGAAGTGACCTTTCACAGTGAAAAATCATCCATAAATGCTCATGTGAAAATTGATGCTTCACCTTCCAGTGAAAAGCACTTCCCTGCTCTGTTTGAGACAGCACAGGAGCCAAATTTTGATTCAAAACCACAAAAGCTGGCATTATCCTTTCCAAATCCCTACCCAGAGACAAGGAATAACCCTAATGGCTACAATTACCTTTTCTCGCACCACTGAAAATTCAGATTTTCAGTCCCAGCTGGCACCTGTGCAGACTAGAGTGGAAGACATTCAGGCATTTAGACACCAAGCAGTTGCCACAGGTTTTCCAGTCTAGGAACAGTTTCAGTGAAGGAACAGAAGTTGACAGTGTCTATTGGCTAAGTTCTTCACGTTCTGGATTTCTTGAGCAAAGTCTGACAAGTTTTAAAGATTAGTTGCACCTTTCCCTTCCTGATGGGGGTTATCACCTTTCCCTGATGGACAAACTCACCCAATATTAGCCTTCATCAGTCCAGTCAAACGTCAGTGGCACAATGTTATTGTAAGGTCTCAGAGCAGCAAAAAATTTAGCAGATGATGCATTTTCTCCCCTATAAGATATCAATGTGGTTTAATGGGAGCAGATAACTCAGCATGAATGTTACCAACTTTATCCACAAAATAGTTTAAAATGTCAGGAGGGACCAAACAAATGGAGCTAAGCCAATACAAAATTATTATCATTTTATCCAAGTTTTCTGGCATTTTCAATTAGTTATTTGTTTTCTGTACTACTAGAGCTTTGAACAAAGAATGTTTAGGTTAATATTTCATCCTCTAGACTTTCCTGTGGCCTGCAAAATATGTGTATATATTTTACGCATATTTTTTGTGGTGTGAAATCACAAAGGCAAAAGTCAGTGAACAACTTCATTCAAAGACACCTCAAAACTAGGAGTTTGCGTTCTGTCTATGTGCTATGTATTTCTCTTAGAGAACCTACCCATCCAAAGGGAACCTTATTTGCCCTCCAAAATAAGTGATAGACTAAAACTGTCTCCTTGCTATACACAGTGAAAAATATTTTTCAGTCACCTTATTGTAACTTTTTTCATTTCTTAACTTACAAGGTGCTCAATATCATTTGGTATGGATGTAATTATCTGGGACAGCGCATCTGGTTTATGTGGCATGCTAAGAAGTCAGATCACTGTGGGAACTGTACCAGGACATGCCAAAAAACAGGTGCCTTGTGCCTAAAGTCACATGCAAAGTAAATGGCTTCCCACAGTCAGAGTTCAATCAAAAGAGTAAGGGCTCCTGGATGGTAGCACTATTTCTGTTGGCGTCTGTCCTGTACTATTTGACCACTAGAAAGTGCCGTGAGATTTCCCAGAGATAGATCATGGCTCAGTGTCAGATCTGATAGTCAGTCATTATCTGGCAATGTAACCTGGAGGTGGTGGGCTGAAGAGAAGCAGACTCTGTCTCAGTTTCTGTCTCAGGAAGGAAAACAGAAAAATTGCTTCCTTTGCAGATTAGACTCAGAGAATGAAAGGAGTTAGCGCAGAAGTTGTCACTGAACTATTCTTCTTTTGCCAGGCTACGACTGCAATCCCACTGCTGACAATGTACTTCAGGAACAATTATGTTCTAACAGAGATCAAAAGCTCACTTGAAAAGTTGGTGCCACCCATTTTGCTTATCAATGTTGTGTTTACCTCTAGTCAAGGGTTTTTAATCCTGCGTCATCTTGCCTAGTGAAAAGGAACAATCTGATCCCAGTCACTTTATCGTGACATTTCAAAGACAAATATTATTAGTATCAATTGTAGAGATAAGCAGTCATCCAGCCTTGTTAGACACCACAGGCCTGTGCACACCCTGCTACTTGAGCTTAAGGATTGCCAGAGCTCGACATTGGTAATGAGATATTTTCTTTAAAGAAAAGTTTGTCCTTTGCAGGCAAGCATTTCCAGAGGAAGGAGTTATTTATCTTTGCATCTCAAATGTTGACTTCCTTTGTCCTTTCGTGTTCTCTTTGCACTAGCATCTACTTTGTCTCTCCAAAACATCTGTCTCCGTGTTCCCTGTTCCCTTAGAAATGGTTTTCATTGAAAGCACATGTACAAGTAATTCCATAAAGAGCAAAGTAAAATGAGGTATCTCACTCATGAGTCACTCTTAAAGTGAAAATTCAAAATCCAGATAGCAGAAAAATCAAGCAATTTACTCTTATTACCCTCTATTCATTAAACTTCTAATCTGAAAGTACTGGTAGGGTCAAATTTTTATGAATTCCTAGTGAACTCACAAAAAATGTCATGAACAAGGAATTTGATCCATTACGTTGGATATCAATCTGATGTCTTATTCAAAGAAATATGTTTTTAAGTGTAACATTAAATGCCAACTCCAGTGAGCAAAGGGAAATACGTATTTTAGCATCAGTACCTAATAAATTATTTAATAGAGCACAGATGCTATAGCCAGTTGTTTTGGGTTTGATTCATGAGTGGAAGCTAAAAGAGAGCCCACCTCGAACTTATCTTTAAAATTTGCCTGTGTGTTTAATTGTTCTACTTAAAAAAAAATAAAAATTAAGCAACATGATGCTTCAATATTTCACCCCAAATAGAATCAAATCCAAATTAATTATAATACTGATTTACTCTAGAAGCAGATGTTAAATTTACATCCTTACAAGTGAAATGGATGACCAGGAATTTTTATGCTTTTCTTAATTACACATATATGATTAAACACTAAACACCGGGTAAAGCAATGATTATTTGAATCATTAAGTGATCATTTTTAGTTACACACCAGAGTTTTTTGTCTGATTTAAACGTTTTTGTCATACTATCAAAGAACAGTAGTAGTGCTGTGAGCTGGATGTCCAATCAACACAACATGGAACAGCCGGATGAATATAATAAACATGTCCAGAAAGTGTTTGTCTAGACTATTGATCAAATATGGCAAACAAATACAACAGTTTAGAAATAGTTAAGTAGCCACTAAGCAAAATTTGTAGCTGGACAATACTCTCCAGGTCAAGCTGAGCTGCACAAGGTAGGACTCGTTGAGAAAAAACTGCTCTCTAACATCAAGGCTGACAGGCAGCCTTGAAGGGGCTCTAACTTGCATCCCACTGTGGATTCCTGCAGATTCATGCAGTCTTTCAGTCAAAATGCTTTCCCTCGATGCTGTTCCTTGAGAAGAGGTTGGGAACAGGAATGTATACAGCTCATTCTACTCATCATTGAATGCTAAGGGAATTCCTTTTATACACAGCCAGTTTGGCTTTCTGGCAAACAAGTGATACAAAAGGTACTCTGAAAGCTTCAATAAGTTCTGCTTACTGTGTCAAAAGGAGGAGCAATCTCTTCTTATATTTCTGATTGTGCTTTCTTGACTACAGAATGTATATAACTATATCTCAGGGTATATATACTTTTCTGGCTTTCCTTTATCTTCAGAAATGAGAAATCAAGTCCTGTTTCCATATTTTTATTTAACTGAAAAATATAATCTGGGTCTTTCATGAAGTTCCACAAAGTAATCAAGAAAGTAATTCTTTGACAGTACTGTGGGATAGTCCCTCTTCTTATAAACAAGTTAATTTCACTTCATGGCAATCTAAAGCATTTCATTAAAATGGTTCAAGATTCAAATTCCCTCAGATGATGCTCCAGTGATCAACCTAATTTGCTAAAGTGCTTTTCAATCTTGAAGGTATTTCCAAGTATTGTGCAAAGCAAATTGCAGAATCTTGTTTTGCTCATCCTTTCGTCAGTAAATACTTTTCTCTTTCTCCTCAATAACACTGTTATTTTTTTGAAGCAGAGCATTTTAGAGTGAAAATACCTTTCTTTACTATGAATAATCCTTTATCATCACCTTCCTTTTATATAGCAGAAAAAATCTGAACTACATATATTAAATTTTGTAGCTCTTTTTCCACTCCAAATATATTCTGAAGGGGGAAAACCTGTTACGGAATGGCAGCTGAATGCTTACTTTTTCATTTTAGATGGTTTCTTCTTGCCTATAGTCCTAACACAAACCTACTGACATTGGGGTTTTTGGGGTTTTTTTGCACTATAGTGTGCATTAACTACCAGGATCCTTTTAAAGTGAAGATGGAAAACCATCATTCCTAGTTGTGGCCAGACCACAGCCCTTGTCCTCCGAAAGCCTGGTGGGAACAGTGCTTTTGTGAGGCTCACAAAGTCTCATACCAGCTCTATCTTCCAGCTAACCCAGTCACAAGGGAACAAGACAGCATTGTTTGTCAGGTCTAACTTTTCGCTTGTGTTTTCACAAGCAGACAAAAAGCCCACAAAGGAAGCCAATGTGAACATGGTTTCATCCTTGATTTCAGATCCAAGCCCTGATGTATTCAATAAGGTGAACATCAGGGAGACTTTTGCTTTTTCTATAGGCATCAGTGAAAAACAAGTTATCCGTATGGAGGGTCCTCCATGAAACACATTGAGAATCAGAATATTTAGACAATTTTAATGGTTATTTTTCTTCAGATACTCCCTCTAGTAAAAGATCAGTGTCAGGCACATCTTCCTTGCACTAGTTTCTCCAGAAACAGCACTTGTGGGCTTCTCAGAAGCAGAAAGCTGCTTCTTCACCTCTGGGTGTTAAGTATTTGAAATATCTTTTCAAAAGACTGTCTGTGAATAGTGCAAATATTATTTTTTTATGTTTAATCTGAACAGTAACACACATTTTTTTAGTCCCGTACCCCTCCAATGAGAAATACAAAAAAAGAAGATAACTTCAGAGGGTTTTTTCACTTTCTTGCTTTACTGTAACAGAACGTTTCACCTTCTCCTCCTATCAGAGATTGTCTGAATTGCCAGTTCAGATGTGTTTCGGAGTCACAAAAAATACCAAATAAAGAACAAAACTTGTGAAATGAATAAAAATATAAAAGTATGGGGTTTATGACCTAATCTTCAGTGGTGTTACTAGCTATTTTCACATACTATGAGAACATACTAGAAGAATAATGTTCTACTGCACTACCTCTTGCCCAGTAGCCTCCATTCCCACTGTGCTTAGCTCTTTATAAAATAAATACCGAAGCCTACCAATACTTGAGCTGCCAATTCACTGATTCGTTGGAAGTGGTGAACTTGTCTTTGACTCCCACTTATTTAAATTTTCAGTGTAAGGTTGGTACTTACCTGATATTATCATGAAAGAAAGATTAAGCATACCTGACATGAGGAGTTACTGGTGCAAATTGAGTTTGATTGCTGTGCAGATTAGTGCTAGGGAATTCATTACCAAGAACAGACATGTCAACAAAACCTAAGCACTTAAATAAATAGAAGATGTAAAAATTATACAAATAGTGCATGTAAGTTCATTTAAACAAGGCAGTAAATATTGCTAGAATATTTTTGCAACTGTTGCCTCTCTGGTTGTTAGCGTTTGTCAGCACAGCAGAGATAACACGCGAAAGAGCAAAGTGCTAAGAATAAATTAACAGCTAAATCCTGAACTGAGAAATCTTCACTGCTGTTGGCATTTCAGAGCAAACTCGTTGCACACGTTTGACAAATCTGTTAGAAAAATTATCGCCTTTCTTGGACTTTCAGAAAGATTATGAAAATCAGCCTGAAGTAATAATAGCAAAAGCAACACTCTTCACAGAAACTGCAAAACAGCAACAATAAAAAAGGCTATGATTTTTCACAATGAGAACAAGCAGCCTTTCCCTTGGGAAGTTGTGGATTCTCCAAGGTTGGAACGTTTTAAGATTGAGCTGGACAAAGTGCTGTTCCATGCCTTTTCCAAGAAAGTTGGGTCAGATGATCCTTGAGTTCCCCTTCCAGCTTGGTATTCCATGATTCTGTGACTCTGTGAGACAGTGTGCATGAACAAGCCAGAAAATATAAACAGAAGAGTAGTTAAACAGCATGTTTTATAGGTGGTCTTACATTTCAGTATGTTAATCTTGGGTAAGAATATCTATTCCCAAAAATTAGTCTAAGCCTAGACCTCAATCAGATTTTAACATTTTTGGACATATCACATAAGTAATTATTAAACAAACTGAAACCGCACATGCAACACTAGTGCTTTTTAAAGCCTTGCTGAGTACGACGCAGACCTGGTTTGTACTTCCAACAATAAAACTTCTTTTTTTTTTTTTTTCCTGTTTGCACAGATTAGTACTTTTATGGCCAGTGAAATGACCAGATACAATATTTGCAGGAGGAAAATGTGACAGAATTTAATGTCAGGTTTTCATGTTCAGCTGCCAGATGAGAATTCAGAAGATAGTCATGACTTCTCCTAAAAATGTCTAATTCAGTCTCTCTGGTCCCTCTCTACATGCCTATACTGACAAGTAACCACACAGTAACTGCTTTGAAATGGCACTGATCAGTAACTGGCCATTAAACCGCTTGGGAACTTGTGTAAGGGTCTGACAGCAGTGCTCATCTGGACCCTTCCTTAGTCATAGCAATCTCGAACTTCACAAACTTCACCCTTTTATTTATTTTTTTTGCTTTTAAGCCATTGCTTAGGAGGAATTTTTGCTCAAAGACCCTCCCTGCCCTCATTCCCCTGGGAGCAGACTTACAGAGTGTTTCCTTCGGTCTGATGTCATGCCTTAGCAAGGCCAGTCTGTGCTCTCTGCTTGCAGGCTGTATAAACATCTCTGTAAGTGCCAAAGAATGTTTGCCTCTGATCTATCTATCTATCTATCTATCTATCTATCTATCTATCTATCTATCTATCAATCTATCTATCTATCTATCCATCCATCCATCCATCTCTCTCTCTCTCTATCTATCTGTCTATCCATCTGTCTATTCATCTATTTTTCCATCTATCTAACCAACTATCTACCTACCTGTATTCAGGATGGACTAGGTGTTGTTTCTTTTGGTCTGTGTTTGACCCAGCTACCTGTGAGAAATTTATTCTTTACCTGCCAAGTAGGAGAAAACAAGCGCTGGTAAGGGAGAACTTCATGCTTGAAGGGAACGTTTATGTATAAACTAAAATTAATTGGGCTTTCACTATTGGCTGATGGCACTTCAAGGGCATTTGAAAGAGAAAATAAAGAGGAGGGTGATGAAGTAAGCCACCAGACACATTTAATAAAGACCCCCTGGAATATACCACGCAAGGAAAGGCGCAAGGAAATTCCAATGCTCACGCACATGGGCAGAGTGAGAGCCCCTTTACATAACAGGGGGAGGGATCGAAAGCCTCTTGCTGGGCAGTGCTGACCACACCTGCCCAGGTGAGACATCATCGCCGAAGTGGGTAAAAAGCCAACGGGTCCTGCTCGTGGTGGAGGTGTGTGCTGGCACAGAGGACAACGTTGTCTACCACAGGGACACCCGCTAAGCATTTCGAGCCTACTGAAGCCCAAGGATGCAGTGGCTGGTCATAGTGGGGATCCTGACCATATTGGGGTCAGTATGTACAGTAACTGTGGGTAGTGTATAAGTATATGGGGGAGTCTGGACATTGGGGTCAAGTAGATAACCTTGGAACACCTCGGGCAAGTTGGGTGTTTATACTTTGGGCTTATTTCCCTCCTTTTCTCTCTCTCTCCCTTGGGTTCCCATTTACTTGGCCATCCTTTGTAATAAAATACTGTCGCTTTAAGCTTATAGCGGTGTCTTAGTTTCAATTTCAGAGTCCCCCCACAAACCTTCCCTGGAACACTATCTCAGCAACTAAAGGGAAATGTTTTTGCCCCAGCCAACAAGTTGTATTATTTCTACACATACACTAAAATTAACAGCATGTGTTTAGTCACAGACTTAAAATACTGTAATTTCCCCAGTGAGCTTCAATACTGCATTTGTCAGGTGGAGTTATCGTGTGTTCTACAACTCACCCGCTGTTCCTAATACAGGCCAGATGCATTGAAGGTTCGTGCAGTTTCCAAAAAGATCAATCTGTTCCTTCACTCTAGCCTTCAAATTAAGGCTATACAGGGTGTTTCAGCAGAGAAAGGCCTCAGACATATTGCAATCATCACTGTCTACATTTCCCCCCTTGCCCACCCAGTTAGTGGTCCAAAGGATACCTACACTTCCCACTAATCACTGGGGACATTCCACCTGCACATACCTTCCCTTGCACTCAGTCTGTTCTTTAGCTCTTCCTACATCAAGCTTTCCAATTCTCCCCAGTCGCTTCATAATTGAAACAATTTAGGAGTTTACATTCTTTCAGCCTTTTACCAGCTTAAGAATCATCTCTGCAATGTTTTCTGTAGTTCTCATATTTTTACATTTCATAATACTGTAATATGCTGCAGTCCTATCTCTCAGCTGTTTGATAATGTTGATTCCCAGGGGGAACAGAGAGAAAAAGATATAACAAAGAGAGCTTCTTCTGGCACAACACCTTGTTAAGATATTAGCTCTGGATTTATAAACCTGAATTTTAATAACAGCAAGACAAGTGGCAATGCTTTCCAGAAAGGAATAGCAAATGAATATTACAATGTGCAATTAATGCCTTCCAACCTCTTTGTTTTATCAGTGACCATTCCTACCCACATTCAACCTCTTCAGACAGTAAGAAACAGCACCATTTTGGAAGGTGTTTTCAGTTAAATGAGAAACAATTATTCATTGTCCTTATCTCCACTCCCGCTCAACACTGACCCAAACAAACATGGGTAATTATTTGGTTATTACTCCCCAGGAAATGCTGTATCCAATTTAAAAAAACACTTCCTTTTTACTGCGCACAACCCTGGATTTCCTGATGCTCCTACCCTGCACCTGTGGATTACACCAATGTAGCCTCTGCTGTGTATGCTGAAACCAGGAGGGCTTAAGAAGATCCAACCACAAGGAAAAAAGTCTCATTTGTACTGTCTTACACATTGTTCCTGAAGTCTACTAGAAAAATAAAAATAATTACAATACACTCAAGAGGATTTAGCCAATACTGAAGGAACTGCAGGTCAGCCAAAGGCTTTATTTTCAGCTACCTGTCCTCTTCCATTAATGAATGTTTCCAAGAGCACAGGGGAATTCCAATTTCTAAGACCAGAAATACCAACATGAAACCCTTCAAAGGATAGGGTACTTTGATCTTTTAGGCAAAGCACAGTAAAATATAATGTTGGGAACTAATACCCCTCATTGCTTGTGGGATTCTGGGTTTCCCCTCTTCCTTCAGTGATCCCCACTCAGTCAGGAGCACAGTGGCCACAGCAAGACCAACAAAAGGTTCCTTTTGCACCACCCTGCTACCCCCCCCAACAAAGCACAGTGCAGCTCCCTCTCACTGCACTGACAGAGAGGAGGCAGTAGCTGCAATTTCTTATCAGACTGAGGAGATGACCTTGTTTTGTGGCCGAGGGTGTGGATGTGGACCCAGGACTGTCATTCACCTGGTGGTGATGGTGTCTCTCTACCACAGACAGCAGGATCCACTCTTTGGGCAAATGGATGTGCAATGAGTAAAGTATTCCTGAGTGCTTCTGAACTCTTGAGTGAAGTAAATGATGTCAAGGTGTCTTTTCAGCAAAAATGTATTGTTCTAAGTAACATCTCAGATTCCTAACCTGATTTCTGGTTACAAAATTGTCTTGCTCAAGTACAGTTTCAGCTTGTTCATCCAGAAAATAATTTCATCCAACTATTAAGCATTTTTGAAGCAGTTCTGCAAGCACAAGTGTTGGGAGTTATGAAGAAGTATGAGTTTGTCTGGGTGCCATTAAGCTCACTGAAAGATGACAGCAAAAGAATAAAAGCTGTGAGAAAACTAAATACTTTTCATCCATCAGTGCTTGCCAGAGAGATACAGATAATCCATCCTGAAATCTTGGGCCCTTATTCCTGACAACACACGTGTGCACTTTGCTCTCAAGCATTAAAGTTTTGGGGATTGGTGAGGGGAAACAACTTTGGAGAAATCCATTATTAGTAACACTTCTAGTATAATTTCCATGTACTCTGCCCTTGACATTTTTTGGTAGACTAGTCATAAAAATAAATATATAAACCAGCCTCATGAAAAGAAACAAAGACTTTGGGCATACATTCATAAAAGGAAAGGGAAATATATTTAAACCTGAATTTAATTCACAGTCACATCCAAAAACCAGTCATAAAAATACATTTCTCTTTTCTTTGATTGAGAGCCTTATTGAGTACAGTAAACTATTAAAGGAGTCTAGAGGCTTTTTATTATGTGCCAAATGTTAATTCTTTTGGAGAAAAAGAATTCACTTTCAGCAGGAGTAAAATCTGCTTCTAGGACTATGTTTTCACAATACTTCCCAAATCACTGTCTTCATGACGCAGAACCTCTTACAGATATGATGAATTGGGTTCCATTCTGATTTAGGACTTGCTTGATGAAATGTGACTCTCTTATTCTGTATCTTCATTTATTTGTTTACTCTACCTCCTCTTTCAATTATTTCATGTATGCCTGTTTTTCTCTGCATTGATATTCTTTTATTCTGCATTTCTGTGGACATAACTCAGCGCAGATAAGAGAGTTATGCCAGCATTACGAGTCAATTTAAATGCATTCAGTCTGCCAGCAGTCTGATAAGATTTGTATTTGGTACCCAGTTTTGTCTCTTTCCTTAGGAAGGTCATTCAGAGCCTTAGGAGAATGATAAGAACTGTTTAATCATTTTACAGCATATTCCAGGTCAGAGTCTGCTCCTGATGTCTGTATCGGTTGTATTGTTTAAAACAGCCATCCAAACACTGTATGGTAAAAACATAGTTAGAATTGATAGTTGAATTGTGTCATGGCAAGAACACTGAAGTTTTATGTTTCTGAGGGAGTATTATATAAATATTCTTGAATCAGTAAAGTTCACTCAAATGTAATCCAGAACAGCACAGGCTTTAAATCTAATGGCACATTCTTAGTTTCACCTCCATTCTTATTGCCACATGACCTAAAGGCAACCTGGTGTTCTCAGACATGAGACTATTCTGAATTTAGTCTTCCTGGAGGAAATCTGTTTTACCATTACACAGTCCCTGCATGTACTTGAAACAGTATTCACTTATTTTGTAAATGTATATTTGAATAATGTGATGCATTCTGTCACCCTCAGGAAATACACCATCCTTACAAAACATATAACAGATATTGTCGTTTTTAGAAAGGAAATAGAAATCTTCTGGAGATGAGGACAGATGACAGGTTGAAACTGAAAGAAACCACATTTGATAGTCAATAGTGTCTCTTGTTAAATGCCCTCTTTCAAATGCCAACACCCTCTATCTCTGATCTCAATGAAGTGGCAGATTCATATCTGCCTCCAGAAAACCACTTAAAATGTTTTGCTAATTGAGTGGAAGTACATGAGAAAAAGAGAGCCAGAGAAAGAGAAATGAATGTTTGTTCTTGCAAGGTAGCATCACAAGTATACTTAGCAAAGACAACTATTTCAAGTGATTTTTGAAATATCTACAACCTCTTGTATTCTTTCTAAGCACAGGGTACCTTCAATCTGCTTCACAAATTTTTTTATGCTACTGTCCCAAATTTCACTCAGTTACTGTAAATGTTTCTAAATCTCTCATTTTCAAAATGAAAAATGTAACAATAAATCACTTACAACATGTTTCAAGGACCGTACTATTATTTTCTATGATGTGTTATCAGTTTACTTTATTTGGTGGTCTCCAATGTGCAGAACAGAGAGAAGAGTATTTCAGACTAAAAGTTTTGTTTGAAGAGCTAAAAGTCTGGGCTGTCCCACAATGTATTTTTTTTAAGTAAAGAAACAGAAATTATTTTCATCTCAACATCCCTGAATGTATTTTGTGTTTGTTACAGTGATGGAAAAATGGAGAAAAACCCAGTCTATGTCTGAAAGGCAGAAATCTTATGCTTCCTTAATTAGCTAACAATTAGACTTTTTTTTTGTTACATCATTCTTTCAACAAATCAAGTGCAATTCCATAAAAGTATATTCAATGCTAAATACAAATGCATAATTCTTTTTTTAATGAAGACATTTTTAAAAGAATATATTCACTAGTGAATAGACAGCTGCCCACTTAAGAGTTTAGTAGGCAGACTGAGATTTCCTAAAACATCTCAAATCACTATTAGATAATTTGTATTCCTTAGTGAGCTCAGGAAATGTTAACAAGATTCAAAAAAATTATTAAAATCAATATATTTGTATTATATAATTTATTCAAGAGTCAGGAATTTCCATATCATGTCAAAGCACGATGAACCTAATAATGATCCATTATCCTACAGACGCTTGTATATTCACTTTCTCATCCTACAAGCAGCTTCTTCTCTGCCCAAAACTATGCAAATTATTAAGATATTCCAGATGAGAGGACTACTAGCACATATAAATAACCCTTTTTAAATTCTATAACCATCCTGGAGATAAATATATAAGTGAAACAACATCTGCAAACACTTTCTTTTATGATGCCCAAGACAAAGCCGCTGTACTTCAAACCGGGCAGAGATTTGCAAGCCTGACAGGAGATTTTGCAAATTGAGAGTGGGACTCTATAAATATCTACATTTGTGTATTTGTATGTCTATAAAATATGTATATTCATAGTACTGACATAGTACACTTTTATTCTTCCAGACCCGACACTCCTATTGCTATGAAATTAAGTCTCCTCTATAAGGGGAAGCTCTTGCTTTTCCCCAAAAATGTTTTACTCTACATAATTTCATCCATGCAATGAATAGCAGTTTGTTAGCATACAACAGAATATATTCCCTCTGGAACAACTCCATGCTTGTAAAATATCTGTTTTCCTCTCAAACACCATTAATTCTAGAAATATAAAGGCTAGTTACACACTCAGCCTCCTATTCCACTTTAATGACCCACAAAGGAAGAAATAACACTAAATACTAAAAGCTACAAGCAAAATTTCTTACATGGAAATTTGGATCCCAAATTATAAAATGAAAGGAGGACATGACGTGGACACCTGTAGAAGAGTCAGACTTCATTCATACTGCTGTGTGTAAATACACAAACATGCATTATTACAGATACATAAATATTTAGTATTATATTCAATGGCAACTATCTTACAAGGTGTTGCAAATTCAAGTGAAAAGCTTCCAGATTTAGAGTTTCCTACAGGACAGGATGCTTCTTACCCTGAGACAATGTCTGAACTATGGAGCAAATGAACCTGTTTCTCCAAATTGATGGTGTGTTCTTTAGATAGGGCTGCTAAAACCAGGGAGATGGGTGATAGGACTCAGAATAGTGTCATATTTAAAGCAGTTCAGGAATTCTGGCCCAGATTTCCAGCAAGCACCAAGTGAGCCACTTTCACTATGCCCTTCCAAACTGGATTACTGGGTGAAAGCTCTTTATCCTCTAGATTCCCTCTTTGTCATTTCTGGTCTTAAGGAGCTCTGAGCCCTCACATCTGACAGTTTTGTACAAACTCTTCTCTCAAAATATGAGTACTGTATGGCATTCAGAGTGGCTAGGTCTGTCTTAATATTTCAGCTTTCTCTCTGCCATCTGTGTGTAAGGTGGGCCAGATGATCCCTGCCACTGGACAAAGCATTTGCTTTGCTGTGATGTCTCACAGCAAAAAAAAGCAAAGAAATTATTTAGGTGGGCAGTTCTTTGTTTCATTTCCACATACTAACACTGTGACAATTTCAGAAAGCTCCACCTTCTCCCAAATTATTCCATCTCTTCCTCTAATTACTCCTTACTTTCCAGTTAGAGTCTGTTTCTTGCTCTTATCACCAGGGGCCCCGGCCCTGTCTTCAGGTCTTATTAGCTTCTCTATCCCAAACTCCCGCACCTTTGTTGTTTCTTTTCTATGTTTTTTTGGCTTTGGTTTTGTTTTTTTCAATTTTAAACTCTCCCATGTCTTCCTGAGGTCCTCTAACCTCCTCTGATAATCCGCTGTCCATGAGTAACCCCTGCAGCATGGAGAAACAGTTCCAACTTGTCAGGAGGTCACCAACAACTGGAAAAAGCATTTAATAGGAAAGTACTACCCAGACCCCAAAGCCCAGACCAGCTGCAGATTAAGTTGTGTTGGAGAGTAGATATGTCATATGATCACTGCAGAAGCACCAGGGCAGGATGGAATATTTGCACTGTACACAGGCATGACTCTGCACTTGCATATTGAAATAGGTATACCTTAGCCAGGCTGCTCAGAATTTTAACAGCTACACCAGGATGTTATAATTTTTCTGCCTAAGTTCAAGTTCCTACTCCAAAACACTCAGGCACTAGCAATTCACAGCATTGTTATCCCTTTCCAAATTGCAAAACAAGGCTTGTTTTAGTCCAACCTCTGTTTAAGAAACCATTAAGAAACAATTGAACTAAATTCTTCTTGTCCCACTCTTGGAAGGAGGTCATTTGAGGCAGAGAGCTGCCATGGAAGACTTCAGCTGAAACACATGCAGCACACACACAGTGAAAAGAGCCACTTAGAGGCGAAACATGCTTATGACCTGAAATTTCTGTCACAGTGCACAGCCAAAGATGCCGTGTGCTGTGGGTCTGGAGCCAGGGACACGGCTGCAGGAAACCCTCAGATCGGGGAGGGGGTACAGACGTTTCATGTGGAGCAGAGCCTAAGCTGAGCAGCCACAGGCTGCTGGCTTTGACCCTTTGAACAAGGAGCGTAGGACCACATGCCTTTGAGAAGTGCAGAAGAGGGAGATGCTTTTCATCCCTTCTGCCCCACACCAGCAGCAGCTCCTCAGACAGTAAGTCTGAATCCAGCAGTTTGTAGCCCATCAGCTTCTGGGTGTTGCGTGAGCACAGCAAGGCAGAATTTCTGCACCATGTTGTGCTCTCTATGAGAGCTTGCCAGCTCAAATCTGGTGCTTCACTGGCACTAGTAGGGCCGAAGTGTGTGCTGGTTTAAAAGTAAACCGGCAGGAGAAATGAATCCAACTCAAAAGAGTTTAGAAGTCAGAACTACAGTTTAATAAAAAAGATTACAATAGATACACTGATACAAAGGAAAATTGGTTTCAGCCCTCAAAACCCAGTTGTACAACCCAGCCCCCTGGGGCACAAACAGTATGGTGCTCACCAGCCCCTGTGCTGAGCACCATGTGGTCCCCTGAGTCCAAAGCAAAAAAAGAAAAGGAAAACTTGTTTTCCCTCCAGAAGGCTGGTGGTCGCAGTCTGGTTGAGAGTGGTAGTTGCAGTCCTGTTGAGGTGCCAGTCCTCCTCTCAATCTGACAAGTGAGTGAGTGCCTCAAGTTCCAAAACCCCAAGCTTATATATGCTTCAGTTCAGATAGGAACACCCAGTACCTCCCCCAGGGTGAGGGTTTTCACAATGGGCAATTTACTCAGTGAGTCACAGGATATTTTTGGTCTACTTGATGGCCCATTAGCAGACATGACCCCTCAGGTTGGGTGTGAAGGTGTTAATGACTCCTGGAGGGGAGTTATCACACCTGAATCATTGGTGTGAAGACAGGGAACCTTCTTATCTCTGTTTTTCCCATGCAGACAGTTCATAGCCTGAGGTGTCAGGTGTGTCCTGGGCAGCTGTTGCAAACAATGCATCGTTAACAGTTCATGATAAATGGCAGAGAGGGTATGGAATACGCAGCTCCAGTTCCATTCACACAGTGATAAACTGCTCCCAGCCACTATAACTAGGACAAGTGCCAGAAGGCACAGTCACTGAACAGGTTCTCTGGACACAGGTCTTGGCAGCTACCCCTTAGCTAAGTCCTGTTGGATCTACATTAAATCCCTTCAGCGCCTGAAAGTACCTCTGCTTCATATCATCACCCTCTCCTGTCCTTTTGGTAGCACTAGAATTACCCAAGCTTTTACACTGTCCAGAAATACCTTATTTTTCCCCACCTTTATATCCCATCCCAGCACAGAATAATCAAGCTTAAATTTGAAATCCAAGATTCAAATTAAAATTTCATGTAGTATCATCTAAGAAATCTACTTTTATAAGAGTTTGGTCTGATCATGCACAGTCATTGGAGGGGTTTTTTTCCCATTCGCAGTATCACGTTGCTTCCAATTCTTTTATGAGGTAAAATGATAACTCATAACTCTGTTATTATTTTTTCCTCTGTTAGGTGGATCCTAAAAATACTTAGAGTTCATCGTAACTTATTACACCGTTCTTCATAACACAAGCATCGTGGCCCTATTTCTCCAATGAGCAAAGTCAATTTCTTTCTGATATAAGCAAAAGCAATTCCATGCAGATTTAGTGAGATTATGGAATCCATTAGTGCCAAGTCTGAATAAATTCATCTTTTGGTAAAGAAGATACATGAAGACTACCAAAAGGAAAGAATGGAAGGTATGCTGTTAGCAACCATAGTAACCATTAATAAGCAATATGGACTGTCATGAACAGAGCGAGTTAGTATTTGGTTGAATCCTGTTACCATCCATGATAAACAGTCCAGCTCTAGAATAAGTAGGTCAGTTCAGCTTTCAAATGGAGCGTAGTGGCAGAGGTGTTCAGCAGGATCTGAGGGACTTGAAATGTCTGGCAGCCCAAGCTTCCTTTTAAAATTCAGAGCAAACGAAACACTCCTTGAAGAGAGAGAAAGAAACATTCCCTGAAGTATGTGAAGCTCCATATTATGAAAAGCTTTACTCTGTCTATCACTTGTTTGTGGTACAAATCTTGAGAAACAGGAGCCTTGAGAACAGAAACTGTGACAAAAGGAAGGAGGAGAAAATTAAGCCCTTTTGAGAGCTGGTGAACTAGAACTTTTGAGTGCTTGATCAAAGAAATACATATAAATAAAGCAACTGGGGAAAGGGAGAGAAATCAGAAAGCATAAGCTTAAACGTTCTGGTTGCAGTAGGCAGTAATTTGGAAATTGCTTCAGTAAGATACTGAGGAAAGTTACAAGTTAATGTAGATTGGGGATTTAAAGAGAGAAAAGTGGTATAGAATAGTAAAGGTCAGCTGCTCCTTCCAGAATTCTTTCAAGAATTCAGCTAGAAATGAATGCATTAAGATTACTTCTTCCTCTTTTGACAAGAGATGAGGATATTGTAGATGAAGAACTGAGGTTGGCAACAGCTGCTAATTGCTTTGTGCAAGAAGTTGGGAGAGCTTCTGAACTCACAGAAATGATAGAAGATGGAAAGAAAAGATGATGTAGCACTAGCTTCCAGTCCTATTATCCTCAAGGCAACCATCCTTACATGTTAACAAGCCCTGATATCACCGAGATAACATACTGTGTTTCTTGAACAACTCGGGAAAGCAAAAAATCCTAAAAGCAAGGGGTTTTTTGTCATTGTAATGAGTTATGGCTCTGGACAAATCTTCAAATTCACTGCTCAGCCTACTTACCTTTGAAAGAATTCTTAGCCATTTCTCTCTTTTCCTTTTAGTATATAAGTCAGCTGGGCTTAATTAACAACAACAAAAAACAAACAAACAAAAAAACCAACCAAACAACCAAACAACAAACAAAAAGACCAACATTGATCTTAAGCTTTTATTTGCATTACCCCCAACTCTCTGATTCTTGAATCCTAAAAGCAGGCAGGCAGGTAGGTAAGTAAATTTCCTGTCCAGTTCTTCACAGATGGGCTTACATACATCATGCAGACACAAATGGGTCATGTGCAGCACAAGCAATAGAGAAAAACAGGGAGAATGGAACCAAAGTTCTCTCTTTCACTCCACACATGTTCCTGAACAGTATCTGGGGTTTGAACTCATATCTGTATCTCTCTAAATACTGACACTCAGTAAATAAAAAGACAGAACAAAGTCAGCCTAGAAAGCCAAAGGTTTTTCTTGCTTTGCAACCAAAACTTTTAAAATAATGAATTTCATATGATTTTCATCGAAGTGTACCCAAGTTAATGTAAAACATTTGTGAACCTTAACAACCCTTTTAACAAACACAGTTAATTTTGTTAAGAAACCAAAAAGAGGCAAGTTTCACATGATTTGTTAGCAAAAGTTTGGGCCAGTCTCAAACACTACATTGTGATGCAGAAAGCAGCAGTGACAGTAAGAGGCAAAAATACCAGTTTCAGAGTAGTGTGGGGCTCTCCTGTACTTCTCAGAGCTTTCCCATTTTTACAAACTCAGACTTTATAGCAAATCTTTAAGTTCTGCTCTTTCCTTGGTCTTCAATCACAACATTTTATCTTCTCAGTTTCACCCCAATATAAGGCATTTACTCCTGGAAATCCCCCAAGTCTCATATCTCAAGATTTGTAGACCAGACTGAAAATTTCAGCATTTTAGATCACTTAGAGAAGGACCCTTGTCAAAACTGAAGAGACAGCTGACAGTTCTGGCCGGTTAGTCTTCATTAATTTGTTTTCCCAGATGTTTCCTTGCTGTTGAATCTCAGAATATTTCCCAGTCACATTTTAGGTACCACTCCAAGCTAGAGAAGCTTAAAAATTACCACTAAATCCAATTGTTGAAAATACACGCATGTATCTATTGTGCTACCACAATTTCCCTTTGCATTTGCCAGGTATATCTAGGTGATTCATACAGAAATTCTGGCAGGAGTAATTGTAAAAATTATTTTCTAACTGTTATTTCTTTGTCAGACCTTAAGAGTTTCTCGTGGTCTGTAGGATAAAAAGTGAGACATAAGAGACAATTAGAGCTATATGAAAGAGACATGTTCATTCTCAAAAGACAGACTTTCTGTCAATATTAGTTTCATTCCTTAGAGTTAATTGTGAGGTTTTGTTCATTTTTTGTTGTTGATAATAGTGAGGTTTTCTACTTTTGAGTGAATGGGTTTTAACTGAAAACAGAGTGCCGAGTGTTCAAATGGTTCTTTCAAGAAACATCTCCATCCTATTGGAAGGATTGCTATTTGCTAGTGATTTGATGTTGCATTTATGTCTCTATAAACTGTAACAAAAATTATTACAGTGCAATATAGTACTGGACTGCTTTATCCGTAAGTATTTATGTCATACCAGTGTTGCAATAAAATTGTCTTTCAAGTCTTTTGACTAACCATCACCGTCACTGAAACCATTTGCATTTGCATGCCATTTTTGGACAGTTTGTCAGACAGGTGGCAGCACCAAAAACAAACTTTATGAAGAACTGGTAGCTGGATGTAGGACAAAGACAAAAAGTAGAGCCTAAAGGGTGACATCAAAGTGCCTTTTCCCCCTGACCAGGCAAGAAGCATCTTGGTGCTGTTTCATTAATATTTAGGATACATAGGGAATAGTAGAAAAAAGTTTGAGGATAAAGTTGGAAATTAAAGGACTGTGACACTGCAGGAAAAACATTGCCCAGTTATAATATAAATATCCTCATACATATACTGCTGTCACACAGACCTTGCTTCTGTCTTGAGTTATTTTCAGTTAGCATTCCTCCATCACCCGGGGGCGATTCCAGGCAGAGAGAGTCCCCAGACTGACGGCACCAGGAGGGCAAGGAAGGATGCATTTATACAGGAAACAAGAGCTGAAAGAAAATAGATAATTGCTTAGATTATTCTGGTGTATGTGAGCTAAAATTACCCAGATAATCATGTTAGGAAGTAGTGTTTATATCATAATTACAAGCTGAAAGTTTCACATTCTTTATCTGTTACATGTATTTCTGTCTGGGCCTATTATACATCGAGATCTTATACCCTCTCAGAGTCTTCAGCACCGCCACAGTGGCAGAGCATCCCATACCACACATAGAGAATTTCAGCTAACTGAAACCAGGTCATCTCCTTGAGTTCTTGCACAAAGTCTTGCTACCCAAGTCCCAAACTAATCACTTAAATGAGGAAATAATCCACTAAATTAAGTTGCTCCCATTAAGGCCCTGAAGTTAAGTGGAATGATTTTGAAACACTGTGAAAATGCCTTATTTTAACACACACATAAAATATCAGTGCGTGTTAAAAAAGGAGCAGCCAATACTACACTGACCCCATTTGTGGTAGGTAGACCACACTTTGGTGTACATCACTCTTTATTCCCTGATCCTTGGGTTTCACTGCAGAGCCTATTGAATTACTTGGGCAAGAGAAATTCTGGAGAGAGCACTGGAGTGTTTTCTCACTGCCCTAGTCAATGAGGAGGTCAGGACTTCAAATATTTGCTAATTAGATGTCACATATTGGCCAGAGTTCGCTTGAATTTCATTATTATAAAACGGTAGCACAGATTTCCATTAATAAAAATTAGCAAAACTTGAGGTAAAAAGAGGAAACACCCTGAGCAAAAGGGCAATTACTATTTTATAGGCATTAAAACTGTAAAAATGTTAGCAAGCCACTGCCAAAAAGATATGCAGACTTAGAGATTACACTTGAAATCAATCTGTTATACTTAAAACAGAGGAAATGAGGAAGGGCCTCGTGGAAATCTTCCATTGTGGGCTAATTGTTATCTATCTAAAACCTATTATCAAGGTTTTGTAGAGGCCAGAGAATTAAAACAGTGCCCTTGGAGCAACTGCAAACTGTAAAGAAGCATTTGCTGTGTTTCTCTATCGCTCTATTTTTTTTCCTTCTTAGCCATCATCTCTTTGCAGTACAGCATCCTTCCTTTCCCTGCTTGTATAGCATCTGCCAAAAAAACACACCTTCAAATCAGTCATTCTCTAAAGACATATTAATTTCCTACCTCATTTTCTGTACTCCCTTCCCCAGTCTCTCTAATTCTTCAAATATTTCTTCAGTTAATTCTTCATCTAATTCTTCTGAATTCAAGTAAGTGCCAAGGTAGATTCTCATGCCTTGAGAACAGCAAGTGATGCCCTGAAGTAGTTTCTGCAAGAGGAAAAGGAAAAACCTAGCAGCATAACTAACTCCTGCAATCATATAGGCAGGGGAGAGGCAGTCCCTGGATGTGATTTGCTTTCATTATCAAAACATGGATTTATTGTTTCTGCTTATCAATTTTAGTGGGTAGATTTGTTGAGAAAATGTACATTCTTGTTACCTAGATTTGTTGGTAATACCTTTTTCTTCACAAAAATCTCCCTGTCTTTACTTTATAAAGGCAAGCTACACACTTCTTGTGACATGAACATGTCTCACTAGGTATATTTTGCAGATTTGCAACCTGAATGTTCCTTCTAAGTGCATATATATGTATTTGATTTTTTAAAAAAAATTGTCTAAATATGCAGATTTTCCCAGGTTTTATCATAAGAGATTCCCATAAACTTTCCTACTAAATGCGTGCGCCATCGTCACCAGCTCACGGTTTGTCTGATCATCATTCATGCACAAAGCCACTGGAAAAATCAAAACAAAACATAACTTTAATCCTTAGCTGTTGATAAACAAATGAAAGGACACATTGTATTACAGAGCAGCAATTGCATATTCAAAGAGCAGGTAAAACACAGGGCGTTTTTTTCCAAGCAGTTATTCTGTTAAGTGAATACTGACTGTTCTGCTAACAGGAATGAGTGACAGAGTCCAGCAAAGCCAAAACCTGAGTTGATAATCACAGCTCAAAAAGCACTACTGTAATTCAAACAATTCTTCTCATCAGATCTCCTTGAAAACTTGTGTGTGCCTTCCACTGTAATTCTGAATCCATTTATAGTTTCTTGCATATGCCAGATGTCTTAAGAGGAGGGCAGGGGGGTCCTGGTATTTGAAGCATAAAACAGGTGAGCATTTCTTTTACAGGAGCTCCTGCAAAGTTACACCTTCCCTATCAGAGTGTGCTTGCCCTTTCCTAGTCCCTTCATCATTCTCAGTGAGCTGTTAGAGTATCTACATGGTCAGTTGTACATGTTGCTGATGTAACCAAAGAATAAATTTTCTTTTTTCCTTTTTATTCATTTTTTCTTGTTTTGTTCCTGCTCCACTTTACTTTTGTTTTCTATATGGCTATACAAGTACTTGTCCAGCTTACTGAAGGGAACAGATGAAGTGTGAGCAGAGATCCCAGAAAGGCACAGCAGAACAAACTTAGAGTGATCACCAAATGTTTTACTATAGTTCAATGAAACGGATTATCGGATTATCTGAATATGTCTTTTCAAGGAACAATAGTTGGGAGAAGTGTGTCAAAAATGGCAAAATATAGCCAACTCTAGTTTGCATTGCCTACTATGAGTGACTCATAGGTAATTTCTAGACAAACAGGAAATTTAGATCTCAGGAAATGCTGCCATTACTTCTTGAAAAAGTGTTTCCTATAAACATAGTTCTTTAAAAAAAAAAAAAATTCTTGTCTATTGTATTTATTGGTACCAAATGAGTTCCAATGCACTGCAGTAACATCTGATATGTTCAGATATAGATGTTTGGCATCAAGCAGTCCTGTTATTATGACTTGTAAAGAAACCATCAGACCTTACTGGGCTTGACAGAACACAACTGGTGGGATCTGGAAGATTATTAAACAAAACAGTGGCATTGGAAAAGCTCTTCAAATGGAGTCTTGGACACCATGCAAACAACTTATACAACTCAGAGAATCTAATGGCTTCAGTATTTAGGCTATATACAAATATTTAATTATATACAGTCTGCGGCATAAATTGTAGATCTCAGTGTTGTTGCAAAATGAGGCTGTAAATGGTGCTTTTTGCAAGCTCTTCCATACCTGCAGAAGGGTAAAAAAGGAGTGGACATGCATTGTTTGTGTGAATTCTTTGCCCAGGAATGCCTGGACCTGGTGGACAGGCAGGCAAGCTAAGGGAGTAGAGGGGCCATTTGCAAGCAGTTTAAGTCAGTGCCTATAAAAAAGAATGTCAGTTTTAAGGGGTGATTACACATGACAGATTACTGTAAATTGTCTTAAATTCTAAATTTAGTGCTCAGGATGAACCCATGCCATGATGAAGGCACAGAGCTCCTTCATAACATAGAGACACCATCAAGGGAATGGCCAAAGAAATGTGGAGACTTCACCCGATGCTCGCAAAAGTCTAATGTTGCAGTTGGAAATATTCCCACGCAGTCTGCATTTAGTTGTTTATGTAACAGAACCTCTGGAAGCAACTATTATGTGCTAGTAGAAAATTACTTATGACTAGCCTGGAGAAGATTATTTCAACTTCATGTTCAATATAGCACTGCTTAACTAAAGGATAATACGAAAAGGGAATATGTTTGTCAAGCTTTCTAAGAAATCAGAAATTCAGTGTTTGTTTGTTTATGGATATAGACATAAGACATACGAAATTTTCTTCTTCCATATATGCCGTTGTATAGAATCAATATTTTCAAAATATACCGAAACAAAGATATTTCTCTAAATTATCTACAGCACTTAAAATTGCACATCAATCACAATTAGTTAGACCTTATTAATAGATTAAATCACATAATAATAATGCTGTTTAGAAGAATTCCTGTTTAGTCTTCTTTCAAGCTTTTCTCAACTTTGATGCCTTAGGTCCCTTAGCTCCTGAATTCACATCCTAATTTTCAGAAGACTCGGTAATTTGAGTCTCTTTGTTGTCCAGATTTCCTTCAAAAAACTTTCTTAATGAGTTACTAAGCTAATGAAAAAGCTAAGTATACAGAAGTATGACTAGATGTTAACTCTGTCATTTTACAGATACCTCAATTTCATTTTTACTTTGGCCAGAATTATAAAAGAAACATTCACAAGATAATTTTTATAGGAATTTATTGGACTTCATAGGACTTCATTTTATCATAGAATCATAGAATGGTGCTCCAGCCATTTGAGCAACCTGATGGCCTTCCTCTGGACTCTTTTCAACAGGTCAACTTTTTTCTTGTGCTGGGGGCTCCAGAGCTGAATGCAGCACTCCAGGTGGGATCTCACCAGAGCAGAGTCAGAGTAGAGGGACAATCACCTCCCTCAATGTGCTAGTCATGCTCCTTTTGATGCAGCTCGGGCTTTTGCTGGCTTTCTGGGCTGTGAGCTCACACAGCCAGGTCATGTTGAGTTTTTTGTCCACAAACACTCTCAAGTTTATTAGAACAAGGTATCCCCCATCGGTTGCTTCCTTGAGCACATGCATTCCAGCACAACACAGGTGCCAAAGCACTCGTCTGGCAGCTGCCCCACAGTGTGCTACTCCAACCTGAACATGTGCCCAGGGAGTACCTGCAGGAGCATGGGCAGCTGGTAGAAGACACAGTTCTTTTGGACACTCTAGGAATCGCAGGTTGCATCACTTGCAGTGCCTGGTGTATCTCCAGCCTGAAGGTGCTTTTGCAGAGCACTCAGCAGACACCAAACTCATGCAGCAGCTTCTTCAGATCCTTGCACATGTAGGGTAAGCTCTGAACTGGAAATAGCGTGGGCACAGCCAACAACCTGACACCACTGGATGTTCCATCAATGACCTCCTCCTCGTTGCTGTTGTCCTCCTTCCTGCTGCTGGAGCTGTCCTGCTCATGGCAGCTGTTAGAGGCAAGTTTCATTTGCCTGGTCAGCCAACAGAACTCAGCAAGCAGGGCTGTTACAGTGGTCCAAAATGACCACTGCTGCAATACAGAGAGGAATTTACCTTCTTCTGTACACCTGCTCTGCTCAGGGTCCCGCAGCAACTGTCTCATCTCCTGGTACAGTTACTTCTTGTGCTGCTGCATCTGCTGGCCACGGCCACAGCGACCTCATGATGGTTCTTCAGCCTGGGCAGGGTGGCCAGAAGAGCCAGGAAGAGCATAATTGATGAAGTCAGAGCCTGGGGGAGGTGGAGAAAAGCTTGGTCAGCAGGGCTGGGTGGGAGGGAACGTGGAGCAGAAGCCACCTGGAGCTGGGGGCTGTTAGGTGAGAGGGTGAGGGAGATGCAAGAGAGCAAGGGCAGTGTTTGTGAGCACTGTGGCTGGAAGTCAAAGGGCATCCCAAGCAAGCCTGTGAGCACTGAGGTCTATGCCTTTGGGCAGAGGCTTGAAGGGACTGCAACCCCTGGCTAGAGAGCACATAGCCCTTCCTACTCAAAACGCTCTCAAGGCCAGCCACTGCCTGGGCTGTGCCCCACAAAAGGGCAAGAGACACCCAAACAGAGTCTCCCAAGGCCCCATCCTTGTCACTATCCCATGGAGCTTTATCTTAAGCAACATTTTAAATTAATATCTTAACTTCCTTTTCAAATTCTCAAAGTTATGGAGAATAGTAGAAGATTGTATATTTAATAATTTGTGTAGATGATGCCTTTCTCGAGATAGAAGGTGTTTTTCTTTCCTAAAAAATAGAAATTTCAGCACTTGAAAATTAAAGTGTTAAATTAGGCTAAACAGAAATACTCAATAAAGAATAATGCATTCGTTCATGACTTTTTAAACTTAGAAATCGTATGAGGAACAAACTAGAGAACTCTCCTCCCCATAGAACAGAAACCAAATAATTTATCACAAAAAAAAGGTATTCCTAAACATCTAAGAGATATCTTCAGTATCAGCAATCAAAGGACTTATTATGTTTTTTAAATTATCAAAAAAAAACACCCCTGTGTCACCCTTGAGTGGTTTCTTCTGTCTGCTTCACGGTCTTATCTGTTCTTAGTTTTCAGTATTCCTTTCCTTTAACAATTGAAGTGTATCATGAAGTAATAATAAAAATGGCAGATGTCATAACCATTGAAAATAGTGATATGATAACATTCTTGAGAAACAGAAGTAAAGCAGCTGTAGAGTTTAAAATACATTTATTTTTAACTTTAGCCTAGACCTTTGAATTGAGATTGCTATTTAACGTAGAAGTTAATGCAATTTGGGGATTGCAAAGGACAGACTTTTATCACAATTACTCAAAACTAAGTGGTATTTTACACCACCACTAAACCTCACTGTTTATGAGAATAAGAATCATCAGGAAGGGGTGACAAAAACCAAACCTGTTCCTTGAACACAGAGCTTCCCACAAAGTTTTTTTGACAGGTTTACTGATCCAGACATACAAATAACCCAAAGCTAACATCAGATTCTTTCACAAAACCATATCCAGTCCCATAGTTTTAATGCAAATATTTTAATATTAACAGGGTTGTTGAAAATATATAGTACTTTTTTTTTCTAATGTTTAAAAATAAAACAAGACCATTGTCTGCTTCTTCACATTCCCAGACTTTGTGCTTTCAGAGATAATGTATTGCACAGACTTATCCTTTTGCCAAACAATACAACCCTCTGATAACAACAAAGCTGGGAACTATTCCAGGCTTTCTGAGCCAGAGATTTTGCCACCTATTACTAATCATTGGGGTGGTGCTACCCAAAGCCCTGAAAGAAAATGTGAAAGCACTAGTAATTTATTTTTCATAAGGATAGACAAAATTAGTAATTAACACAGACTCTGAATCTTGCAAGTGACACTGACTGGGCACTTTTACTATGCATATTTAGAAAAAGAAAAGCTCCAAGACAAACTGATAATGAAACACTCATCACTGAAATATGAAGTGTTTCACAATGTCTAGCATCTTTCTGTTCCCATTTGTGTCTCTCTGAACCAATTTTCTTCCCACCTCACTTCCTGTCACTCATTTTCTCATCTCAACTCTTACCATTTCTACTTACTTTCTCCTTGTCCATGTGTCCCTATCTTTCTTCATTGTTTGCTCATTCCCCAAACCTATCAGTCTCTTTCAATGCCACAATATTTAGTCTTTCCTTTCTCCCTTCTGAAGTTGCCATAATTCCCAAACTTTTAACATTCAGGGGCGTGACAATTCTCTATTTTTCTCACTAACACTGATTACAGGGGTCCACTGCCCCAAATGAAGCAGCAATAAGCAATCACCTGATCTCAGAGCATTTAGGATTAAAGGTCTCATGTCCATCCTCACAGCAGACTTACTCTGAGATCAGATTGGGTTGCTCCAGGCTCTGTCCACTTACATCTGGAAAACCTCCAAGGACAGAGACTTTGCAGCATCTCTGAGCAACCTGCTTCACTGCCTGCTTCTCCTCGTGGGGAAAAGAATTTCCTTCTATCCACGGTGAAGCTCTCTTCCTTCAACTCATGCCCGTTGTCTCACATTCTTACGCCCTGCATCACTGGGATCAGCCTGGCCCCATCTACTGCAGGACATCCCCATTGCTTCTTTAGGCTGCTGTCATTCTGTGACACCTTGGCTTCCCCAGGCTGTGCTAGCCGTGGTCCCTCAGCCTCACTTCATGGGAAATTCTTCTACCCCTTCCAACGTGGAGACCAGGGCCTTTTCCATAAGAGTCTCCAGCCTGTGGGACTGAGAAACATTCATGCATGCCAGGAGTAGGACTTGCCATCCATCACTGTTGAATTTCCAGAGGTTCCTGTTGATCCACCCTCCGGCCCGTTCACGTGGAAGACACAACAGAATAAACAAGAGAAGCAATGGAGAGCAGAACTGCCTTCAGGGCCAGCATGACACAGCCTGCCCAGGGGCTGAGCTCCATATCCAGCCTAGGGTGGGAGATACAGAAAGGTACATATGCCAACATTTTTTTTCTTGTAGACCCCTAATAATCAGGGACTGAAACTCAAGAGACAAAACCAGGGCTGCAGAGTGCCCTGCAGGATTCGCCAGCACAGAGCACTGGCTGCGTTCAGACCTAGCCGGACCCATCTGGATTCCCAGGAGAGGGGGGAATTAATTACTGTCATTCTGCAGGGGACCTGCACGTTCTCTGGGAAGACAAAGACATGCAGCTAGTTCAGATTTAGGGCCCAGAATATGGCAGAGAACAAATGGAAGCTGGGAACATTCAAAGGCTTATGCAAAAATTCAAAATCTTTACCTAATTTGAAATATTCACTTGGAGAAAACATCTGAAAACTGACATCAGTGCCCCATTACCAATAAAGTATTAACTAGGCAGAAAAAAAATAAAAATTAATAGCTATTTCTTGACTGTGTGCAGTAAAAGCATCACTGGCAGGTTCTAGGGAGATATCTTGGGAGAAATGAGGGATTCATGAGGGACTCAAAGCCAGAACTTGCATTAACACAGGTGTCCTGATCGGACTTTTCCTATGTTTGCAGAGTCTCTTTTCTTTCCAGATACAATAATGGCTTGTTTGTACTTTATTTATTTTGTAATCACAGATTTCAAAAAACATACTATAAAGATGAGCATCATGTAAATGTCCCATCAGGCTCAAAATTGAAAACATGAAAATAAAACATATATAGAAAAGGAGATACAGTCCGCCACGCCTTCAATAACAATTCCAAGCACACTGACATCTGTTCATGTCAAGATAGGATTAATTTGACCATATGACCAATCCGATCAAAACTTCATGCACTGAAATACATACTTATATTTGTATTTATCTAATTTCTGTACTTTGTTCATGGCATTGCACCTAGCTTTATTCAGCAGTTAATTCACTTGTTACTATTATTAGTCTATCAGCCTTTTAGTGCAGAAAATATTCTCAGCTTTCAAAGAGAAAGCTGCTGTAAAACTCTTTAAGTTAGGTATTTCTGTAATTTAGCAACCTGGACATACATTTTCAGAGTCTACTCAGGCATATCCACGCCTTTGAAAATCTGGCTAAACACCTAAATTCCATCACGTGCTTGGTCTACTGCAATATTTCTATTTTCAAAGCACTTGCAAGTTTCTGTACTACATATGGTCAGATTTTCACAAGCCTTTTAAATGGTTAGGGATGGCCAGCAGGCATCAAATCAGATTTTGAGCTGTATTAAATGGATTATACACCTAACACCCTTACAAAACTCAACTCTTAAGAATATTTTTTTTAAAAATATGCAAAGCCAGCTCCACCTGCAGTTTGGCAGGAACACATCCCTGAGCAAGACAGCCTATTTCTGCCAATTGCTGAAGCGCTCTGGATGGGAGGCACTGGGCAAAAACAATTGCTAGTTTGATTCAGTAGGTCAAGGGCTGTATTTCTATGCAGCAGGCAGAAGAAAGAGTCTGCTGCAGATCTGCCTGAAACTTTTTAAATGGACAAGGAAGAAGCTATGGAGTGTGCTATCTAGGGCAGTAACCACACTGTGCCATGCAGGCTCTACACTCATGAGCTTAAGGAATTAAGAGATATACAAGAAAAGGTGACAGGATGGGAGTCGGGATTCCCTCCTCTGTTTCCCCGACACATAACAAAGCCCAGCAAGGACAGACCTCATGAAAGGAACTGCATTAGGAAGGTCAGAGAGGTAGGAAGATGGGAAGTCCACCATGCGACTCGGGTCCTGAACAGCAGTGGTTTAGCAAACCCTTCCCAGCTGCTGGCACTGCTATCCTCAGCTGCACACTGAAGGCATTAGTCCTTCTGACTGATGTGAAGCTCCCAACACAATCTCTTGCCACCATTACAGTGCAAAGTTAATTGAGAGCCTCTTGATCTGTTTTCCATTGTTTTCTGTCAATGTAACAGTTAACTAATGAGCAGCTTGCAAAGGCTCAGATGAGACTCAAAGCTCCTTTGGGGAGGCAGAAGCTTCTCCTAAGGAAAGTCCATGTTACGGCTTTATAAATTATTTTTTAGTGGTGATAATTTCTCTCTGAAAACTGGGCTGTTTAGGGCCAACAGCGGAAGTATTGAGGGCTTCCTAAATTGTTTCCTAGAAAAGTTTCTACTCTTCCCATGTATCACGTAACATTTATCTAGTTTACAGTCAGATCTGGTTACATCCCTTGCAATCCAAATAATCATAGAATCATAGAACCATAGAATTGATTGGGTTGGAAAAGACCTCAGAGATCATCAAGTCCAACCCTTGGTCCAACTCTAGTCAGTTTACTAGATCATGGCACCCAGTGCCACGTCCAATCTCAGTTTAAAAACCTCCAGGGACGATGAATCTACTTTGGGTTTCCCTATCGACTGGTACAGGGAGAAGAGAAAAGTCCCTTGCACAGGAGCTGCTTATTGGGCACTTGGCCCACTTGAGAAAATTAAAGCAGGATAACTGAGGGAAAATAAGTAAGTACTTTGTTTTCTTTCCCAGTCATATGGGAAGCCAAGGAAGACTTGAGGAAACTGCACCACATTTTTATGTAATGTTCCACAACACTTTCTCCTTGATGCTACATAGATCCTGTCTTACTCTTAGGTCTACTGGATGTTCAAGTCTGAAAACAGACATGTACCAGAGATGCTAATGGAACTGCTGAACAGATCTCCGTTTGTAACTGTGACAGAATACAGTTCAAAATGCCTGTTGTCCCACATTATAATCCTACAAGAGATTCTTTCCAGAAAATAGACTTCTCTGTTTGGAGTTAGGTTTAGACAGATGACATAATCATCAATTAAAAGAGAAAGTACTTTCATCTTTTGCACAAGGGCCCATGTGTAAGCTGAAATGAGGCTCCTGGGCCCATGGGAAGAGGCAGATTAAGTGAGTTTTCCAAAAGAAAGCACTTTTAGCTGGACATGCCAACTATCTATCATCTCAGTTCATTTAACTTCTAGAATTTCTTAACTGTTCAACAGATACAACAGAATCAGCAATTTATAAAGACTTTCCAAGTGCATTGGGCTGCAGCAAGGTAATGCATAGTACACCTATCCATCAGGATGAAATGGAATGAATTAAATTTGAAAAGAATGTCCTAACAGCCATGAAAGGGCAACTGCATTTCAGGAGTGCTCTGAAAAATTAAAACAGCTGAACAAGAGTTAGGAAAATGCAGTCTAGAGATTTGGAAATGTGAAGGTTCTATTAAATCATTCTCTTTGGGACTGTTTACAGTCTCTGACAGGCAAGAGCTTTCATGTGAAACTGTTAAAAAATTAACAGATTAATAAATGGTGAGTTAACATATCTGACCATAAAGAACATTAACTTGATGATCAGATTAATTTTCTAGTTTACTTATGCCATTCCACTGTTATTAATGACAAATCCTCCAAGTCCCCTCAGTCATTTATTTTTGGTTTTATCCTTCCTGCAAACAGTTTTTTATCTCTCCACTTAATCATTACTAAGTCTACAGTATAAATCCATCCCTTTTAATATGCTTAATCAAATGATCTCGCCAACCATCAGGGTTTGCAAAAGACTAGAAGAGGGAGAGAAAAACTATTTTTCTATCCTACAGGAATGTGAAAAGCTTCTAGTGCTCATTTGGAATGGGAACTAAAAATCTAAGCAGAAATACTCATGGTGAAATACGTTTTAATTATTTTCCTGTGTTTCTATTTTCCAAAATTAAACAGTAAAAATAAATTTGGCTGTTTAAAACAAAACTTCAGTTCAAAGTTATCTGCATGGTCTTTTCCTCTATTTGAACATTAAACAAACAGTTGTTGATATTTGCCTTTTCCTGTAGGAAATTGAGTTCAACGGCTCAGCAGTTCCAAGTGAAAAAAAAAGCTTTGTCCAGGCATGTCCCAGGTCATCATTTGCACTCTAAATGAAACCTCCTTTCTGGAAGGTGTGCTGATCTAGAGACAGAGGCATGAAAGTATATTATGAAACAGTGTAACTGTGGCTCCCAACAGTGACTTTGAGGTCTGAGCAGATGATTTTGGCAGATAAGCGAAATGGATTCAGAATTAATTGAAATAGGACTGGTCAGAATACAAACAATGGAAATTTCCTCAAAAATTTTCAGCACAATTTCTCACTAAACAGCTATCAAAAATAAACCTCAAAAAATCATTGTCGCTCTGAATATGAAGGCTGTGGAAAGTAATCATAGCAGTTAAACAAAGCTGCTGAAATATGTTTAAAGCTCAGGAGAAAACTCATCTCGCTGTGTCCTGGAAATGCAATAAGAAGTTTTGCCAAACAAAACAGGGTATAAGTTTGTTAGATTCTCTCTTCACCTTCCTGAAGAATGAGTCCTTCTGGTGAAGGATATTAAAAACATAATTCTTGATATCACCTCATGGTGTTGATAGACCAACATACACCATCTTCATCCAATGAAGCTCTGCATGTTACCAGTAAATGTCCTTCTGTGATCATCCCTTTATTTAGTGTGAGTAATCCCTATTGCTCCTGCCAGACACGAGGTATTCCCACCTTCCCTGGCTTTTTTCTTCAGTTTTGGCAAGCTCTTGTTTCAGTGGTGGTCAGGAAGCCTTCTTCCTCACTTGCCACTGCACAGCTGGCCTGAATCCTTGTTCAGTGAGATGTTTAAAGTGCATTTTAAAATGTCAGTCCTGCAATTAGCTTCACCTGATTGAAATCCTAAAGCTGTGTCAGGACCCAGATGAGTTCATGCATAAGTGATTCATGGAGGAGGTAGTCAGTGGTTAGCTTTTCTTTGAAAACCCATCAGATTGATGGGATTAACTGGCTTGATCTGGCTCCAGAAATCATAAATTCTCATATTTTAACAACTTCTCTGATTTATTGTTGCAAACAGAATAAAGTCCAAAGTGGTACATGTGAACTGTGTATATGAATGTGCATTTAAACATGTTTCAGGTTTTTAATGGACCAGTCACAGAGAGCAGGCAACAGCTGGGAGAATCATCAGAGAGTTTAAAGATTCAAATGTGAATATTCATAGTGAACTGTCTAAAACCACTTCTCTAACTACACAAATAGTCTGCAAATGAGACATAGGCCATGCTACTTAAGAGACTTAGTTTTGACTAAATATATTCAGAAAAAATGAGGAATTCTGGGTGAATTACTAGATAGAAGCATCACAGTTGGCCATTACATTGAAGGCAGGGTGGAGTTGTACATGAAATGAGTCTTCTATGATCCAGTCATAGCATACAAAGACTTTGAAATACTTATATTCCAACAGTTCCTAATTTTACATGATTACTTACAGGAGGCCTTCTTCAGTTAACAAGTACAAGAATATTGCTTCTAAAAGCTTAAAAATGCTGACAAATTTTCTGAATTACTGTTGTTGTTTTCCAGGATATCTTGATCATCAGAGAAGCTCAGGAGGTCTGGCAGGATATAATATGCTGGTAGATAAAGGAGGTTCAAACCTAGAAGAGTTGATGTAGTTAAGTAAGTGGACAATCCAGTTAAGTGACATGAACTAGTGGATTCTCTGTAGTGAATATTGACCCTCTGCAACTTAACATTACAATTCATAAATGATAAGAATATAAAAAATAATTACATAAACAGTTTGTTGAAGAAATGCAGATTGTAGGAGACAAAAAAATTAAAGGAGATTGATTACATATATGTAGAGATTACGTGAAACAGACAGTTTCATGTACAGCCAGTGGACAGTCAGTTGGCAAGCAGAAGGATTAGGTTTTTTTTAGAAAAGGATACATGAAATGTTATGTATGTATAGGAATAATAAAGTAATTTTTTATTTAAAAAAAGGCATCTATGTTAGCAACAATTAATCAAATAGAAGTAACAAATAGAAAAGATATTTTGAGTAATGATTTTTGGTTATCTGAATACATGTTGCCAGGGTGACATTGTTGCTAAAAAAGCAAAATGTAATATTTGTTACACAGAGAGAAAATACTGAGTAGAGGCAGAGAGCTTCTGATCCCTTTATTACCTCTGAAAAATTAATAATTAGCATTATAAAATCATGTTGATTAACTGGAAATGGCTCCGAGGAAAACCAGGAATGCTTAAAGGTTGAGGAAACTTGCCTCACAATGCAAGGCTCAGAAACACACTAAGTGAAGAAGCAAAGCATATTGAGGAATGATATGAACAACCTAAATCCCAGCAAAGGCAACGTGAGTCTGACAGTATGACACTGCAGCCAAGCACTGACCAAAACCATGTGACTGGGCGCTCAGCAAGTTCAGGACTTGTTTTCCAGGACTTTAATGAAGAAGGAGAGCAATATACCGTGGTCTGTTCTGTGTTGTACATCACTGAACATTTTTAAAAAGGCATTAACATTGTAAAGTCAATAACAAAGGGCAGATGAAGGGAACCACCCCTCCCCCCAAAAATCACAAAAAACCCAAATTTAACAACAAAGCAACACCTCACCTTCAAATTAAAAACAAAAGGAAAATATGGACTCTAAATACTCTAATTATTTCCTTTCTAAAAAATTCCATCGAGGTCAAATTTTTTCCACAGAAAATCAGAAATAGCATCCTTTGAAGCAAGTCCCCAGTATGCTCAGGAAGGTCTTTTTTTTTTCCCCAAATGTTGAATATATTCTGGAAGGGAAGCTCCTCAGTCAGCATCACAAATTACAATCTAAAATACCAAGAACTACAACTGTAAGTTCAGAAGGGAAGTTATGGCTTTTGCCACAGCCTGAATGGCTTTTTTTCCAGAGCCTTGACAGCAGGATACTGAGTAAAACACCCAAGCTGAGGCACAGTGTGATATGTTGGAGTGCTGGACCCTCAAAATTTCCACTGAGACAGTCTCACTCCGAATTTGGTGACTCTTCAAAGACCATAAGCTTTTGGTCAAGGAAAGCTGCCAAGTGGTTTAAACCAAGTTACACAGCAGCTGAGCTCAAGTGGTATTTCCTGCTTGAAAATAATTGGTTTTTAAGAACACGTTTCTATAAATATCTCAGGATAATTAATTTAAGAGCTAAAAGAAACTTTTATCACCATGTCATACAAAATCCTCCATGACTAGGATGAAAATATTTTATTTCCCCTTCAACCATTTGATTCAATCACTTGCATCGAGCCACCTAATACAAAGTATACAGTCCTTTGGCAATGAGAATGTATTTCTGGCCTAAGTGTGACCTTTTTATCATTGTCTCCTGGATATAACTTCAGAAAATGTATCCACTGCAGCCAGAGGGATTTACACAAAGATCTTGTTCTCCTTCACACAACATATCTCTGCCTCTTAACTGGGCTTTGTTCCAAATGATCCCAAATGCTCAGTTGGTTAGAACATGGTGCCAATAACACCAAGGTCACGGGTTTGATCCCTGTATGGCCATTCACTGAAGAGCTGGACTCTTTGTGCGCCCCTTCCAACTTAGAATATTCTGTGACTCCCTTCAAAACAATGCTCAGAACAAAACTAAGGCTGAGGCTAATGAAGAAGAGCTGATGTTGTGTCAGGAAGGCTCTGTACTGCCACCCACCTCACTGAGCACAAACTAATCCTAAACCTCCAACTTGGTGACTCCGTAGGGAGATTTCCAACCCTATATGCCTAACACCTGTCATTTGCATCCTTCATTGACTTCAAAGTATTTGTTGATATAACACTTTCCTACTGGATTATAGGATCACTTGATAAATGTAAATAGAATAGGGCAGAACCATGGACAGCATATCTCAAGAGTTTAATGAAGAGGGAAACATGAAGGATATGCCTCTGAGCTGTCTTGCTCTCTTCATTTTAAAACTTCTGCCTCATTCTCTCACTTTGTTGAAAACTGAATAATTTCTAAAGAATGATCCTTTCTGATTCATCACTCAATCTCATTTTCCTCTTCTGATTGATTTACGAATGCTTGTCAGAGAGATTCATTCTAGCTTAATGTCCATCTTGAGGCCTAGTTGTAATTAAGTCTGAAGTGCTTGTGCCTTTTTTCCTGAAGTTGCTCAGCTTTCTCATTTTTCTTTTTTTTTTAATTTTTTAAAATATCAACTCATTTACCTCAAAAACAATCAAATGAGCACTCACAATGTTAATTGGACTGTAGCAGCTTTAATGGATTTTATTCCTGTTAGTAATATTTTCCCATTATATTTTACCCATTGAAACAACAACAGCAAGCTGCAGTACAAATACTGAGAGCTAGAATTCTGCAGAAACACCATTTCATTCTTTTGTGTTTGCATACAGCAGAACATCACCTTTGATCATGTTGAAAGGAGTCTTGCTCTCTTTTTTTCCCCCGCAGGTGTAGAAAACTGATTGTATTCCCTCACTTTTAATGTCTAATATCCTACTACTGTAAGAAAGTGGAGCCCTCAGAACCACAGAGTGACTGAGGTTGGAAAGGACCTTAGAGGCCACCCAGTCCAATAGTCCTGATATAACAGTGTCATCAAAACCCAGTTGTGTAGGACTATGACCAGATAGCTTTTCAATATCTCCAGAGAGGGAGACTCCACCACACCTCTCAGCAACCTGTGACAGTGTTTGGTTACCCTAAGAGTGACAAAGTGTTTCCTGATGTTCAGAGGGAACCCCCCATGTTTCAGTCTGTATCTATTGCCTCTGACCCTGTCTCTGGACACCACTGGAAAGAGCCAGGCTCCATCCTCATTGCATAGATACCCTTAAGGTATCTGCATGGGTATCTACGTTCATTGATGAGATCCCCCTGAGCCTGCTCTTTTCCAGAGTGAAGAGTCCCAACTCTCTCAGTCTTTCCCCCTACAAGAGATGCTTCAGTCCCTGAATCATCCTCATGACTCTTCCCTGGACTCTCTCTGGTGTGTCGCTGTCTCTCTTGTTCTTGAGACTTCAGAACTGGTCATAGCACTTCAGATGTGGCCTCATCAGTGCTGAGCAGAGGGGAAGGATTGCTTCCTTAAACCTGCTGGAAATACTTTGTTTAATGCAGCCTAGAATACCAGTAATCTTCTCTGTGAGAAGGGCACATTGCTTGCTCATTGTCAGTGTGGTCTCCCCCAGGACTCCCGGGCCCTGCTATGCCATGCTCATTTCCAGTTGGGCGCCTCAGTGTGTGGGATTGTTGCCCTCCTATAGCAGGACATTGCACTTCCTCTTGAACTTCATGAGGTTCCTACCAGTCCATTTCTGCAACCTACTGAGGACATTCTGTATGGCAGCACAACCCTCTCCTGTATCAGCCACTCCTCCCAGTTTTGTGTCAACAGCAAGCTTGTCAGCTCCCTAGCTTCTTTTTGTCACCTATGTACTTATGGAAGCTCTTTATGTGGTCTTTGACCTATCTCACCAGATGCTGTCCCAGCTGGAAGTGAAGCTTTCCAAGAACCAGGGAGAGATGTGGACTATTCTGGGCGTGATCAAATATAACTCAAGTGGGCAGCAAAATTAAGTTTTGCAGAGCGTTAGTCAGAAGGCACCACTGATGTGGGTGTTGACTTGCTCTTCCAGAAAAGAGGTGTCAGGGATGTATTTATCTATCAACATTGCATTGCTGCTGTCACCAGGGCTGGAGTGCTTTACCATCCAAATGTCCCCACCGAGACAAGAGTTTTTTTAGGATATCGAATACACACTCACATGTATCTTAGTAACTGAGGTCTAGAAGATTCATTTCAAATTGTCCAGGTATCTGTGGTGCAGCAGACCTATTTCTGAAATTCTAGGTTAGTGTCACAGCTACTGAAATTTGCCTTCTTTTCCATAATTGCATGTTGCATTATTCCTACCCAGGTCAGTTCTCCATTCATCAAGCTTCCATTTTGGTGCATGCTCAGATGGAAAGTGCTTGACAGAATATTGCTGGGCCTTTCTGAATGATGGAAGTGGCAACCAAATACACCCAGTAATAGCTAAAATGCTTCTTTGCACTTACAATAAAAAGACCTGTTGCTCACAACTGAAAAAAAAGCAATAGAAAACAAGAGTATTCATGCTCCACAGGCATTACAAGCAGGTGTAAAATTTTCCACTCTCATCCCCTCCATGATTTTTTTAAGAAAGTGTCTAGAAAGGAAACAGGTCTCAGATAAATTGTGTCCCCCAACATCTTTTTATATAATTGTATAAATATATACAATACCAACAAGCCTATCATCTGGTATTTTTACATAACATTTGTAAGGAAAGTTTGTCACCTGAAAGCAGAATTTAAACAAAGATCCTGTTTATACTGTCAAGTGCTTCTTCGTTACGGTCTGCCCCTTATTTCATTTTTCCCTCCTTTATGATTGCTCTGGGCATGGTATACTCACCCAAGGAAACCTGATCCACCCTCAAACCTGTAGGTTTTGTGAAATTAATAAGTACTATGCAGTTATTCTTTTTGGACATGTAGCAGGTCTGATTATGTGCTCAGTGCTCTGCAGGGGAGCTGACAGATAGATGATTCATGTAGATTATTATTTCATTCCTAACCCACCTAATAAATTAGTCTCTGTGGATAAAAAAAGTAAACAGTAAGAAAAAAACACCACACCCTTTTAAAAGATCCCTTCTGGGAAACAAAGGTTTTCTCTGCTCAAGACAACTCTAGTATTATGACTAGGTTCACACAATCCTTGTGGAAATGGGTAACTAAGAAAGCAAGCCAGTCTGCTCAGGAAATGTTATGAAACTGAAACCAGCAGAGTTCACCCTGTCTTTGGTCATTCCTCATTTGAATTTAAAGAGGGCCACAAGTGCAGTGCTCTAATTCCCAGAAATTTCTAGGGAGCCAGACATACGAAACGGGAAGTGAACAACAGGGCCTTTTGTTTACTATGTAATTCTTCCTTTGCCAGGCACATCGCAAGAAGAAATAAACAAAAACAATGGGATTTCCAGTTCACTTTGTTTTGCCNTGGATTTTCAGTTCCCTTTTTTTTTTCTGTTTCTTTTTTTTTTTTTTTTTTTTTTTTTAACCACATACATATGAATAATACTCTTTATTCATAATTAATAACATTTTTGGTCTATCTTCTAATCTTCAAAAAAGTTAATGCTTTTCTATTCAATTACCCACAGAAGTAGTTCTCACCCTCTCTTTTGGAAAGATATTGCAGAACTGTACTGTATCATACACTTATCTCAGGAGTGCTACACATCTCTCCGAGGTCCCTGGAGTCAAGGAACCTACTGCAAATCACTTTTACAGCAGCTTTCATTGAACAGTGTGCTGGGCCATCTTGTCTAGAGAGTGCTTTTGCCAAGAAAGGTTGGACAGGATGATTCTTGAGGTGCTCTTCCAATCTGGGTATTCTATGAAATATTGTACAAACATCAGTTCAATCGGATTATTTTGACAGTTAGAAACAACATCCAATATTTAAATCCTTCAGAATCTGATACAGAGCCATATCCTTCCAAAGCCTGTCACTGTTATTAGTGGCTGATCCTCAATTCTTGAGGAAGGAAATAAAATTTTAGTTGTCAATGGCACTTGACACAGGGTTTTTACACTTTCTTGTACGAAGTAAATTCATAATGTCAGCTGAAATGCCTTCACACAGTCAAAGGTATCTTGCTACGTTTTCAGGACAAGGACTGATAGTTATGTTGGGACTGTGGTAAGTATAGATATGATTTGCACCAGTAAAGAAACAAATGGGTTAATTGCAGCCTCATAAAAGAAATAAAACAAATGGATTCGACATAAATAATTATGGAGGACTGGTGTTAGGTCATTTAGATTCCCCAAGTTCTTGTCAGGATCTACATGAATTATAGTGAAGTCATTACTGAGATAGTAAATGAACATAAAATACGTATTGATATGATGTGATATGATATGAATATGTGTGGAGTAACTGGATAAATGCCTGGCCTACCCTGTATCTGATGCGTGAGCTGGTGGAGCAGAAAATCCCCCTGCACCCAGCGCTGTTTGCTTTCACCATATAATAAACTCTTATTTAAAAACCCATTTGGGCTTGAGACTCTGTTTCTCACAGGACTTAGTCCCTTTCCTTCCCCATGGGTAACATGCCTTTCTAAATAGCATACTCTGTGTGTGTGTGGAAAGATTATCAGGTCCTGTGCATGTAAACATGCTCAGGAAAGACGGACATATTTCTGTAACCTAGAAGAAAGTGGGGAAAATCATTGTTTCTTACACAGGCTAGGAGGTAGGTACCAAAGAACCTGTCAACTGGACACAAAAGGAAAGATAACCTTAGGCACTGTGAAAGGAACACCAAGTCAAGTGATCTGACATCCTGGGAAAGGAGGGAAGAGAAAGCTCAACAGCAATGCTCCTGCCCTCTCATGTCTTGCCTTACCCAATCTCACAGTTTTGCTTAGCATAACCTTCTTGTTCCTTTCCTTTCTATCCACTCCCTGCAGTTTGATCCCCAGTGCTTCCCATGTATCTTTTCATTCTAGCCAACTTTTCCACTGTTCACCTCCCCTCCCTCACTCCATTTCATCTGCTTCCCACCAACACTAATCCCTTCAGATTTCTCAATGACGTTGCAGAGCTGCATGACCGTGTAAGGACCTGGGTTTTGGTGGTCTCACACTGTCTGGAGCAGATTGCACGTAGGCAAGAGTAACCCTGAAACTAGTCAGCCCTATCTTTTTTGGCTCGGGTAACATTAATTTTGTTCTTAATAGCTGGTACAATGCTGTGTTTTGGATTCAGTGTGAGATTAATGTTGATAACACACTGATGGTTTAGTTGTTGCTCAGCAGCGCTCACCCTAAGCCAAGGGCTTTTCAGTTTCATGTGCTCTGCCAATGAGGAGGTGCACAAGAAACCAGGAGGGAGCATGGCTGGGACAGCTGACCCGAACTGGCCTAAAGGATATTCCACATCATAGAGCATCATGCCCAATAGAAAAACTTGACTAAGCGGGGGTGATCAATGCTGGGGGACATGCCGGGCTTCAGTCAGTGGGTGGTGAGCGGTGCTATTGTACATTGTGAGAAAAACTCTCAACTTATCGAATTTGGAATAAAAGAACACGAGTTTGTGAGACAAAGAAATATAACAAGTAGGAAAAGTTTGCTTACGACACATGCCAGGCGCTCAAGGTTACACAAGTCCCCAGAGCAGCCCTTTTAGTTCAAATTCCGTTCTTTTTAAAGTTTAAAAAAATCCCTCCCCATTTACGTAACAGAAGAGGCATTTCCCGCTCCCTGGTTGGCTGAGAGGCGGGGTCCTGAGCAATATGGCAGCCCCCATGGCTGGCCATGTGGCCCATGGGGTCTCCTTACTCATATTCATGGGCCACAAGGGTTCTTGGTATCTGCTTGGTACCTTTCAGTNGTATCTGCTCTTATCAGGACCTTGCAGTTCCGCGACACGCCTTCATGGGTTAGTAAGGGAGCTCTAAAATCTGCACCCTTGGATTAGGGAGTTTCCCTATCTCCGATCCGCAGTTCCCTGGCATCAGGTCCTGAAAGGAGCCAACACCCTACAACTCCACGACATGCCTTTAATATGTTAGTAAGGGACCCCTAAAATCTACACCCTTGGATTAGTGACTCCTTGTACAATTTATTTTGCTTGTAATAAAACCCGCATCTTTATTTCTCATATACATCACTTTTCTCTCTTGGGTTTTATTGCTCTTTCTCTCTCCTTTTCAGTATTGTTATTACCATTAGTATTATTAGTCGTATTATGGGGGGGTTTTTTGTTTCAATTGTTAAACTGTTCTTATCTCTGTGCATGAGGTTTACACTTTTTCTCTTCAGTTTTCCTCCCCAGCAGGGCAGGGGAGCGAGCAAGCTGCTGCACAGTATTTAATTGCCAGCTGGGATGAAAATACGACAGAGCCTTATGCAGTGACCAGCTGCTTTTCTGCTTTGGCTCTCCCAAGCAATTCCCACAGGTTCACTTTCAATTTCTTAACATTCTTGCCATTTCATAACTCACGGTTTCTATTTCTCCAGGTCCTTTCTTTCTTTCCTCTTTTTCTTATCAAATTTACACCAAAAAATACCTTAAGACCTTTAGCTCCTGGATATGTTTATTCTGCCAGTATTGCCTTATTGTACCTGCTAGATGAAAAGCAAGGCACTTACAGGCACACATGCGGGTCAGCTCTTATTACATGTACATCTCAGTGAGGCTGGTCACATCCTACTGACCCCACAGGCAGGGAGCCGGTGGCTTTGGGACCTTGGGTGCTCATGTCCAGGTTTAAGGTCTTCATAATACGGAAATAAGACAGATAAGTCTCAACATCCATTGTTTTTCCTTAAATATTACAAGAATTACTCTGCCTCCTTTCCCACTGAGCTTTCTGTCACCTCTATAAAATGTGTGCATTGTATTCAAATTCTGACTGCCTGATTATTCATCCACTACAATACAATGTACCTTCTCACATCTGCATTTTAAAGGCTTTCCCTTGAAACCATCTCACTTAAAGAGGTTTCACCAACTATGAAAAGATCCTTTTTTTTAAAGAAAAATTTGTACTGTGACAACAGCCCATTCTGAGCTCTATGAAAGCATCTGCAGTGTTGCAGACCTCAAGTTTTAACCTACCACAAACAAAACCTTAGAAGATGTGATTTAAAAATAAGGTTAAACTGTCATTCTGTAGTTTAATTCTCATTTGCCTAAATCTGTGCTCACATGGAAGCTTTTTCTTTGGAGTAGCCAGCAGCAGCAGCAATGGTTAATTGTGTAATTGCTAGGTATGTTTAGGTTCTCATACATTCAGGTAAGATCAGTAGATCTTTAATTTAGGTGCGTGAAGAACAACAAGAACTGGGAACTTTACCCTTTCCTGTTACTGTGCATATTTTTCCTCTCTCCTCCTTTTTGTGAGTAACACAATAAACCAAAAGGTGGCTTTCATCATAACAGGGAAAGTATTATCTTACTTATTTTTAGTCAACTTGCATGTACAAGGAACCCCTTCTACCTTGAAGACTGCAGTGTTATAAGGTCCTTTTTCTCTCTAGTTTTTCACAAAGCACTCTTAGAGCCTCCTTTTCAAGCTGATCCACAATACCTTTCCAATCCTTTCTTCCTTTTATCCCTGTCTGCCCTGCACTTCACAAAGGAAC
>VWZG01009767.1:986156-1065804 GCA_013396735.1 Grallaria varia | reverse complement strand
GTGGATGTTCAGGATAGTGCAGAGGCAGCGCTGATGGAAGCGTTCGAGGAGACGCAGATGGCGGCGGTAGATGACCCACGATTCAGACCCATATAAAAGAGTGGACAGCACAATGGCTTTATAGACACTAATCTTGGTACTTTTCTTCAGGTGTTTATTGTGCCAGACTCTTTTATAGAGTCTTCCAAAGGCACTGTAGGCCTTTGCTAACCTGTTGTCTATCTCATCCTTCTTTCCAAAAGCATCAAGCATTTGGTCACCACATCCGTGTGTGTCATCTATCATCGCACCTGTATGTAACCTCATTCATATACAGGACATTATTCCCTCTATATAGGTATTAATGTAATTTAAAATATTTTGTTGATTGGGCCAGTGAAAAAAAAAAAAAAGAAAGAAAAGAAAATCAGAGGAATTACCTGATCTGATTTTCCAGTTTGCTAAATACCTGCTCAGCTGCCTAGTGTGGCTTTTCTCTAAAATTTTACAAAAATAAAAAAACCTCATTTCAGTAATCCTTAGCTGTTTCCATTATGGTAACTTTCTTGGGCTCAAACTCTAGTCGTGAGCGCTATTATTCCTGCAGTGGGTTTTTGCTGTGGACCCAGAGGGCATAATAGATTTCAGATGAAACCTTAAACAGGCTCCTCTATGCACAACTACCCGCAACTGCCTACATCTGTTTGAACATTTGAAACAGTGTCTAGATCTGCCAGAAAAGCAACATTACTAATGAGCCCCCACTGGATTTTCCCTCTCTCACCTGCACTGTTGTGACAAAACAAAATCACTTTTACAAACCATCTCATCTGGCAACCACACCACGTATTTTACTATTATAACACTGAACATTTGAATACCTTCAGACTTCGCTGGTGAAAAAAAACATGTGGTACAGACACCACATCTGGAAGAGCAATAGGGATGCTACCAGGAAGCAGCAATTCCTTCATGCCTACAAGCAGGTCTGCCAAGGGTACCAGCCAGCATTGCAGGCCACTAAGACACTTGTGCTGTTGAGTTCTCTAGAGGTGTATGTAAAAGAGGTGTCTGCTTAGCCACGCTTTTAGCTACACAAACCAGAGAGGAGGAGTGACAGTGACAGGGAAATACTTCTTTAATTTATTTCTGCCCTGAGTTGAAGCCAGTGTTAAAGAACTGCTTGGGTAAATGGGACTGATTGCATCTACTCAGCTCTAACTAGAAGAATCTAGTAGCAGCTAGAAAATAGAAGAAATATATGAACTTTGTGAAGTCAGCAACAGCTACGCAACAATTTCCTGATACATCTGAAGTGGGAGACCAGAAAGTGATAGAAACCTCAAGTGACGCTTCTGACTCGCCTTGTTTATGCAGAAAATCAAAGATATTGTCCTGGAACTGTGTAGCTAGTGAGGCAATTTGCAGTTTGTGTCAACAGCATGGTGTACAAAGTAAAAAATACTGGAGACAGTAACCCCATGGGGAGGGGCAGGAGGAAGAGAAGAAACACACGGACCAGTAGGTGACATGTGAAAAGGTGAGTCCAAAGTGTAATTGCTGTGTACAGGGGCAAACCTGGCAGCCAGAAATTGGGGGACAGAAAACTTCATATAACCTCATAATGTGGCAAAGTCAAAACTACCAGGCTGAACTAGATCCAAAGGGTTGAGGCTTGATTTCTGCAACTGAGTGTTACAGCACTGAAATTATTATCTGCCTGCAATACCCACCCCACTTAACCAGCAAACTTTCAATTTTGTCTTAGTGTCGGTTCTGTTCTTCTACCTACTCCACCTAAATTCCCTTTAACTTCTTCAGAGAAGAAACTATTTTTTTCCAGACTATGTGAAGTATTAGTCTTAATGGTTAATGCCCAAGGGCAGTGACCGACACCCTTTGACAAAGCAAACCCTTAAATATAAACATGCTTGTTAGGGGAAGCAGGTATTGACACTCCCGATAGAGCTAGCTAGAAAATATCTTTTTCCTGGATAAATTGAAATACTTTTTTCCATCTCTTTTTTGCTTTTCTTCCAGAGTATTTCTAAAACAGACTGGGATGGAGAGTTAAGCAATTAGTTTTCCACTCTGATATGTTTGCTTTTTTACCTTTTTAGAGGAAAAAAACGGTCAGACAGTTCTCCCATCTGTCCCACTAGATAGTGCTGCTCACCCACTCCCATCCAGGTGTAAAGATGCATACAACTCAACTGGGAGGTCACAGTCCAAGATGACTCACATGTAGTAGACTATTGTTGTTTCCATTCAATCTGCATCATTATTGAGGCTTCGCAGCTTATTGACAAAAACTTGCCCGACTATTAGTCAGGGAACCAAATTTCCTAGGGAACTCAGGAACCATAAATTGGTTTATAACAGCCCTGCACCAGGTTTAGATCTTTTTGTTCAGGTCAATATGTTCCAGAGTTTTATTTCACATAGTTCAGCTTGTGACACACACACACCTCCCCTGCAAAAAAGCAGAAACTATTGGAGGAAAAGAGGCTTTGTTTCCCTAATTTCATGGGAACTCCCACAGCTTCCAGTTCCCAAAACACAGTGAGGGCACGACATTGCCATTGTTGTGTGTTATTATTCTTGCAGGAGTGTAAATCCCCAGGGAGTGAATTCTCCTGTTGAAGGCGAATCTGGAATAGCAGCAGAAATTTCAGCTTTTTTTCTCACTTTTTTTCACAAGCCTGCCCATACTATGGCAACTACTGGAAAGGATCTTTTCTACTGTTTTAGTACCTTTCCCTTTGGTGTTGCACTAAAAATGGTGAAGCCTCTTGTGTCAGTGTTAAGCACCCTACTCTGTGATAAGCAGCTGATAAGACAGTCTTTTACTACCTCAAAAGGTAAATTAATGTTCTCACACTTGTAGCCTTGGTCTTTTTATCCTCTATCCACAGAAGCTGAATATGTAACTTATGAGGCTGACATTGAAACAAGTTTTGTAGTGGATTTGTTTCCCAGTATGACTGGTCCACACAGGACGGCAACATCCAGCTTGAGGAGGGGCATTTTTAGCTTAAAGAGCTGGCTTATCTGTTTGCAGTCTTTGCTTTAAATTTTATTGATGACTCAAATGTTGATTGTTTAGTTATGAAACCTGCATGCAATTTTAAGGGGTATGTGCAGTGAGCACCTGGCAGAAATTGATATATAATTTCCTCACTTGCATATCAGAAAGTCTGTAAGTGACTTGGCTTTACTTTTAGGTGAGATTGAGTTTCAAGAAGGCAGAGTTTCATTTTTAAGAACCTGAGAAGATCATAAATCTGCAGAAACAGCGATCAAATTATATTACCAATTGGCAATAGCAGTAGACCACTTATCTTTAATTTAGTTCTCTTCCTCAATTTCTTCAACATTTAGAAAGAGGGGGAAAAATCTCATTCTTAACATTCATATTAAATTTTTAATTCTTAGCTAATTGAACTAATCATTTATTGTTTTATAAAACTATTTTTCAGCCTGGGAATGATGAATTTCTAAACTGAATCACTCATACGATTAGTCAAATAACTTCTAGGTAAAAACTCAGCAAGTTTACTATTTCAAATAAGTGCATACACTGAGATGATATTTATATGGTTTGAAATAGCTCTATTCAAGTCATCAGAGTGGTAGCAAACACGAAACTAATGCAATTCAAAGCTGTCAGACCTTATAAAAATTGATGTGGATTTCTCCCTTGCCTTATCCTGCTCCTGCAGCCTTTTCTTCAGACAGAGACAGTGTTAGTCCCACGTGAGGCATCTGAGCACCTCACTGCTCATGTAGCGACTGACACCATCCCAATAGTAACTGTTTGGTTGTGCTTCCTGCTGCTGGGTTACCTGTCTTCAGGAGTGCTGGATGTTTCCTATCAGTTTTATTACATCTAGGCAAACTCTTATTCTTCTTAAGTTAAAAAATCGAATTGATTTGCATCCCTCGCCTTCTAAGTCTTTAAAAAAAAAAAACCTTTTTGGGACATTCCAATAAAATCATTGGGAAACCACAACAGCTTTGCTTGTCTTTAATTTCTAGGTATTTCTGTGAGATTACACTAAATTTGATTCTCTGAAAATTCCCCAACATGTCAAGAATTCTGTGGATAAGGTACATTTTAATTCCTTTATGAGGAACTCCACTGACATCAGGTCTGTCCCAATGCTTGGTGCTCTCAGGGCATCATTCAAACAGGTATAGGAATTATGCAGAGTTTACTTACCCAGGACAATGAGATGCTTCTCTCCCCATAAAGACTCTCATGCAGTGACCTACAATTTATGTAGATCCTTTGCTCAGAAATGAACTTCCAGTCAGTATGAAATGTGACTTTGCTGACACTGTATTGGAATTCTCTCTCACAAGATTGCATTTTTCCTCTCACCTGAGAACAGGACCATTATTTGATTGAAGTGCAGTAGCCTTGGTGCCACCTACCTGTTTCAGCTTCAGAAAAAAACTGATTTTTGCAAAATAGAAACTATCTGTTTTGAAAACACAAACTAGTCTGCAACAAACCTTTAGTCATGGCAGAGTCTCCATTACAAATTCAAATATTCAGACTGCAGACTACAAAACATTTGAACAAATATTTTCATTATATGCTAAAAAATGTATGAAAAGCGACTACTTTAAATATTGAATTTCAGTAACAAGTCTAACAATCTGGTCCGCTCAACACATCTTAGCTGAAAGGCTAAGAGAAGTAGCACCTCAAAGAGAAGGAGGTACTTTAATTAATCTCTTCACATGGCAAAGCTGAAGTATCAGCTTTACAGCAGGAGCTTTAGTTTTATTTGATTATTTTCATTAAGGCAATACAAGTGTCAAAGGAGTGATTCCAAGTAGGTTACCTGAATTAACCGTTCAGTGCTTCTGCATGAGGAACAGTATGAGGACTTTCCCAGCTTGCAACAGACCAAGAATATTTTCTTGTCATTATCCCACACCTCTAGCAAAGATTAAAAAAACCAGCAACACAAAAAAAAGGCTCCCATGCTCTCTTAAAAGCTTGCAGAAGTCAACAACAAAGAAAGTTACAATTACCATCTTTGGAACAAGATTATTTTTTTTCTGGTTTTCAATTTTATTTTAAAGTAAGGTTGTGTTTATAAAAAGTAATTTAGAAAAATTTTTATCTGCTAAAATGAAGTATAACTAGATGATTTTTTTCAGTCTAAAAATATCTGTTCATCTGTAAGCGAGTCAAGTGCTTAAGTATAGGAAAGGAAACCAAGTACCAAAGAAGGAACAGTGGAAAATGTTAAGGACTACACTGTTACGTATATTGAAACCAAGGAAAACACCCATGCTGATGACAGCACCAAATTAATGCAGCTTACATGAGGTTTCTCTCTCTTTAAGGTGAGCAGGGACACATGAAAAACAAGGCATCTACTGATTGTAAATCAATTTATATATTTATGTCTTTTATTTGGAATCATTTCTTTCCACAGGGGTTGAAAGGCGTGTCAGTTTGTATCAGCTGGACCACCTGACTGGTTGGGAGTGCCTGACCTTTACAAGCCCCTGCTCTCAGTCTATCAAATGAATCTGAGAACTGACTTTGAAAAAGTGCCTAAAGTTTTTAATGCAACCTTCTTTCTCCCTATTGCCATCTGAGATTCCCTTGTGCTAGAGGCAATACCACTTTTGGATTGATAATATAGACTGGCTTCTTCCTAGCTGAGAACAGCAACAAAATTTTATGCGGTGCATCTCTTAATGTGAGAATTAATTTTCTTGAGAAATACTACAGCTGGGCAGTATTTCTTAACTTCATAGACACAGAATAAGAAACGTCAAACTAAAGAACCTGAGGGCTGACTACTGTAACTCCTAGGCAGAAATGGTCGTACAGTAATTGCATTCTTAAGTTAATAGCTCTTCAACCTCTCCTTGAATTACTGCTCCCAGCTTTTCCCTTCGGGTGTGCTGCCATCGGGATGGTGGTGCTAGCTTTGCTTTCCTGGCATTTAAAGGATTAGACACTTTTGTAGGTACAAGACCTTCAAAAAATGTTGGGGAAAGAAAGAGTTGAGAGCAGAGGTCTGGCCTGTATGAACTGGTGTTCAATTTACTGAAAACAAAGCAAGCTACATCAGCTGAGGTCAGAGCATGCAATTCTTAGTGCATTACTCTGGCTCATATCACACTGACATATTTATAAGAGTAAATATATAAGATTTACTGAAACAAAGACTCCAAGTGGGAAGACTTCCATGACCATATCTCACATGATCAGAGCCTATGAAGGCTCTCTGGATAAGGTAGTTATATCTTGATTTTACAGGCTGCAGTTTAAGCTAATCTCAGGATGAGGTCCTCAGAAAGGCTGGCAGGGAGATGCTAGGCAGCTGGTTGTCTCATCTTCAAAGAATCCATTTACAGAAACAGGAGACACGAGAAGACACACAAAAACCAGCATAGAGGACCAACAATACCCACGGAAGGTCACACTGTGAAGTTGCTCCTAAAGTCTTAGCCATTGGGTGGAGCACATATGTGACAGACTAACTGTCTCAGGTTCCGATTCTTTCCTAATGCTCTCCAGTTCTCATTCAACCATGAAGACCACAATTTATATGTGGTACAACATAGCTAGCTGAAGAGAATAAATAATCTTACAAATAAATACTAGATTGCATGTGTAGGTGAATTCTGTAAATTGATGTCTGGTTGTAAAAGCTCTGCAATGATACTTACGTACCTTATAGTAGAAAGGGAGAAGTCAGTTATATATTAGGAAAATGTTTAGAAGTCTAGAATGACGCCATATGAGGAGTGACTGAAGGCATAGAGACTGTACCGTTTTAGGGCGAGACATAAGAACAGACACGGCAGACATAATAGTTGCTATTGGGATGGTAAATTATTCACTGAGAACTATTCTGCCCTATATAGGTCAGAGTGGAAGCACATAAAGTAAAAGGCAACATATAGGGAATGTTTATCACACACTGCATGTTAATTATGTGAAATTTATTGCCTCAAGATATCACCATATATAGATTTTGGGAAGGCCTATAGAAAGACATGAACGTTCAGGTAAGTCTTAGGTAGATGATGTCAGCATTTGTATTGAGATTTATTAAAAATACAATAAGCCTTTATCTTCAAAGTCAGAAATTAAGCTAATTTCCTCTGTGCTAGTTGTTTCTGAACACTGCACACTTCCCTTCAGCTAATGTGTGACTGTGTCACTTTCTTCTGATCTCTATACATAGGAAAACACTTTCAAATTCCTGGAATCCAAACTGGCTAAACTATTTAAAAAAATACTTATTTGAAGGTGCATTCAGTTCTCATTCCAATCCATTTTTAAGTAAATTTTAATAATTGACTCTACAATCCCAAATCTTAGTGATATTTAGGAAGTCTTGTTTTACAGCCCAGTTTCATATGACTTTCTGTGGTTTTTGGAGAGATATGCTAAGTTTTAACTAACCCAAATGGAATTGTTCATACTTGAAACTTCTCCACATCAGGCTTGGATTTGTTTCCTAGTTCTAAGTCTCTGCTTTTGCTCAATCAGAAACAAAATTGTAGTATTTTTCTAGGTGTCTTGTACAGAAGTGTCTTCAAAGACTTGAAAACAATTTTCTGTCTGGTTTCAGCACAAGATGTTCCAAGCTTCCCGCAGCAATTAATTACTAGTCTTTGATATTTCAAAAGTTCCTCTTATAGGACGTGTCATACCTCATATCCATGTTGTGCTTTCATCCAGGAGATGTGATTGATTTTACAGTGTTTGAATTTTCAAGCCAGAAGTTGCAATGGATTTTTAACCTCTTTTTCTTATATTTTATCAAGTTTTGATGAACCTTTTAGTAGAGGAGCAAAAGGGAATTTGGCAGGCCTTTTTGTTTCTGTCATTCTGAGACATATAAATAGAATATGTATAAAGAATATAGATGCAAAATAACGAAGACGTTGTATGCAGCAAATTGCACGATTAGTTGTGCCACTTTGGTAATCTGCAGAGCTGGGATTTCCAATGGCAAGTTTCTTCTAAATTGCCTGGCACTGAGCCACAGAAGATGAAATATTTTAAAAAAGGTCTTAAACAGGATCCACCAAAGAAACAGAGTACTAAGTGATACCACCTAGTTTAGAAAATGCTAGGTGTTAATTGCTGCAGTGTTGATCTTGTGATTTCAGTTTGTTCCAATGTCAGCTTTGAATATGCCTTTTCATGATAACAGGGCTCTATTTTTGAATGTCACATGTTTATCTGTTGGGGGATGGAGGCAAATTTTCAACATTCATGCTTCAAATTCAGGCAAGGGCTGTGGATGTAACATCAAGACTACTACAAACTGTGGTTATCATTCATTTATTTTTAGTTGAGAATATGAACCGGGGAAAAAAAAAAAAAAGGGATGGTAAATGGATAGCCAGCATTTGTCATTTGAGAGCACATAATTCAGTAAACTAAGTTTCTGACATCCTAAGTAAGGAAAACATCATAGTTAACAGAGCTCTGTTAAAATTTTCCTTATACCAAAAACTAGAGCTGTCATGTCGCACTAAGACAATATCAGTTCCACACTGAACTGCTGATACTTGCACTCTGATTTTAAAAGACATTCAGGAGAAAAATATGGAGGAGAATGCATAATACTTTTAACGTCCTCACTAAAATTCATGTGGAGGGCTGCACAGAATCCATTAGTGTAGGAGGTAAATAGGAGATAAAGAAAACAATGAACTATACCATCATAAAGAGCAGATTTTCTATGAAGGAGAAATTGTGGAACAGAATAACTGATGCAAAACTGCTCAACCATACTAAAAAAAAATTCATTGTATCTTGACTTTGAGGAATACATCATTAGAAGACCATCCTCTACTCTTCCCTGCAAAAAAACCATGCAAACTTTTTTGTAATCATCAGCTACTATGAAGCAAAGCTGTAATTTTTCAGTATTGATGATGTCTTAATTTAGTCATTAATCCTATAATAATTTTACCATTTGTAGTTGATTAAAAAAAAAAAAAGTAGTTATCAACTTTTGCGAACTACTGAATTTTAAAATAAGCTAACCCACAGCGAGCTTCCATTGGCAAATAATACTTAACCATGGTTACCACCTAGTCCAGACTGCCTACTTACATAAAGCAAAAAAAGAATTGAATATAAATTAAACATCACTGTGAATGTATTAATGACTTGTTTTTGTCAAGTGCTAATTCTTCTCATCCACTAAAAAAGGAACCCAAATAGCGTACCCAAAGAAACTAAAGAGTCAAAGAAGCAGGAGAATTATATGGAGTATTAAAGTTCCATAACACAGATTGTCCAGACATATCATACACAAACCATTGTATGTGTAAATAGATGAGGAAAGATTGATGGTAACAAAGAAAGGACACACTTATACAGTCCTTGCCACTTGCTGTACATGCTTGACTAAACCAAAACTCCAGGAAGGCCCAAAAGGATTGAAGATTCCTCTTTAAGGAAATTGTTACGAAACTGCAACAGGCACAACTTATTTTGCTTGTAAGAGTTTTGGCACATTTTATAGGGTCACTTATGGGAGTGTCGCATGAAAGTAATTTTAAAAACACGAGAGCAAAGCACATTCTTCCACAGGAAAATGGCATGTAGATTGTGTCCTGAAATAATCTGAAGCCTGTGTGAAGGAGCCACAGAAACACAGAATAGCCTGAGTTGAAAGGGAATTTAAGGATTTAGTTCCAACACCCCTGCCATGTGCAGGGACACCTCCCACTAGATCAGGTTGCTCAAAACTTCATCCAACCAAGGCAACCTGGCCTTGAACACTTCCAGGGATGGGGCACTCACAACTTCTCCTGCCCACCTGTTCCAGTGCCTCACTATCTTCACAACAAAGAATTTTTTTCCTCATATATAATCTAAATTTACTCTCTTTCAGTTTCAAGGCACATCCTCTTGTCCTGTCATGACATACTCTTGTTGTCTCTCTCCATCTTTCCTTTAGGCTCCCTTCAGGTACTGGAAACCCATAAACTGTCAGTTCTATCTCTTCTAAAAGTGCAAAATGTCAGAGGTGACCCAGTGAATCGGAGAGCAGCACAGAGCCCAAATCGTTCTGGAGAGTTACTCAAAGACTGAAAAGGATACATTTGGTCTCTATGCATCCCCTTCAGTGACTAAAATATTACCAATTGCTGACTGACCCAAGAAAACATAAGGAATTGTAACTCCTTGTTAAAGGATGAACTGATGGACTTTGCATAGGCAATGAGGGGGCACATGCAGCAACATTAGTTAAGTCTTGTCTCTTTCTGTAAGCCTCTCACAACTTGATTTCATCAGATATCAAAAGTCTCATCACCTTGAAAGACTGAACTAAAAGACCTATTTTTTTAAAATTCTGTTTAGTGAAAAAGGGGCAGAAGGACAGCTAATTTCACTCTTCTTCTATTTCAAAGTCAGTTTACTATATGCCTAACTTTGATTCAGTATGATGTAAACACAATCAGCTGAACAAAGTGAACCCTTCCTATCCCAAGGAGCCAACAAAAATGGAAAGATGAAACAGGAAAGGTATAACACTTGAATGATCCCAGACTCTCGAGACCCACTGAGACCCTTGTGAGCAAATCACAGGCAGAATTACTCCTTATAAACATTGCCTCCTTACATTACTGAGCAGAAAGAAACCTCCTTGAGGCTTCATCACCAAGAAAAAAGAAGGGCTCCCATGTATGTAACCGATAGGCAGCACACAAACATCGGGTTATTAATTTATTAACAGCTCAGCCCTGGTACCGTAGTGTGACATCATTTATTTGCTTAATGTATTTTTTATATATCCATTTGCCCAATTCATGGAGCTCTGAATTATGTTTTACGGTGCAAGCTAACCAATGCAGCCAAAGATTTATTTTGATTAAAATGCATCAATATTGGTGGGAGCATTTTCCTGAGGTTTTCCCACCTCAAAGAGCTAAGAGCACTGGGTAGTTCTCTGGAAATCCCATACAAATATCCTGGAAGGGCAGGCTTTAAGGGAAAACATGAAGCAGACCTACAGCATGTTTGTACCCTTGAAATAAGGTGGAAGAACTCCACTGGATGTCAGAGCTGGTTGAAGCCCACAGGGATCAGTGAACTGAGCTCTAAGTTGCTCTGATCAGGCCCAAAATGACTATTCCCATCACTTGGAAATTTCATACAGGATTTGTCTCTTGATTTCTAGCTTACAAAAAAACTAAACCAAACCAACAAACAAAAAACAACAAACAACAAACACACAAACAAACAAAAAACCAGCTTATAAATCTTGGAAATCTCCGTGTAGACATTTATTAATTTACTGACTAGGCATATCACTTTTACCTGTCCAGCCCTTGAGGTCTAACATGTATGAATCTTCTTACAGTGACATTGTCCATTTTAAATGTGTTTCAGATTCTTTAGAGAGGCAATGATATTATTCACTTCATAAATATATAAGGTCTCATATCAAACTGCTGTTCTTTTCATATAACCTCAGACAAAGTGCTAGCCAAAGAAAGAGCTGTTCAAAACTGAGCATCACAACATGGGACAGGTCAGCAGCAGCTGAAGGTCATTGTCACCCTTGGAAATAATTTACATCAACTAAAAGCCTCACTGGACAAATTGATCAGCTTATGTTTAAAACCTTTCTGTCTTTGGGTTATGATGCAAAGTACAAACGCTAAGCAGCAAAGTACAGTCTTCTTCTGATGTCAATGGATTCCATTGGTTTCCATCCAGAAATGCAGGTCAGGATGTGTTCATGTAAAAGCACAGCTCTCATTTGTCAATCACATTTTCAACGCTCAGGACTATTAGAAATGAATAATGCCCAGTTTTGGGGCAGAAAAGTGAGAATTTACAAACAAGATGCATGTTGAAAGTTTCATTGGGACGTAGTTGTAGAGTTAGAAATAAATTGTGCTTTCTGAAACAGTATCCTATTCATCTTAATCTTAAATTGCTTAATGTCTGTAAAGCAATTTGAGATGATAAATTTTGCCAAATTTTGCAAAAAAAAGAAAAAGCTATTACTATTTTCATCATTACGATGAACTTTGAGCTTTTCTTTTATTTCCTTCTGTGGCACTTTGTGTTCCCTAATTGTCTTTGTATTTCATTCTCTTTGACTCCTTAAAACTGTAACATCTTCAAGACAGGAACCATTACTTAACTCCCTGCAGCTTTATTGCTCACCACTCTGTGGCTCTGACAGTTACCTACAGTTATTTATGTTACGCATATTCTATAATGTCAGGGCTAATTCTCCAAGCAGTTTCTGTTTAAAATAGATACAAGAATTATTTTTCAGCTATTGTAAAATACTTTATGGTCTCTAAAAAGGATACAGAACGTAAAATACTTTACATTATTCTGTAATCTAAAGCACAAGTTTTATCTGATGAGTACAACCTGCATTTATCTTGGGGTTCATATTCAGCTAAATTGCTCTTAAATGCAGCTAGAGAGACAGGTAGCTTCTATATATGGTGGGAGACATCCCAGCATGGCTCTTCTGCCCATTTTGCCATTTCTAAAACTCAGAAAGAAAGCAAATATTTAATTTACCTTTGCCTGCAATGCTGACCAATTTTGACCAGCCTTTTAACTCATTGACTTTCTGCCACATTTGCTGTCATGTCTCAACACCCACGGGTGCAATGACTTCTTATGCTGGATGTGTGTGCAGGGATTGTCAGGTGTTGTAGCCTTTGAAATGGGTCTCCCTGTCCTTGAGGACTTTTTGCCTGAGCGAACATGATTTTATGAGTACTCCAACTGCGAACATCTTCTGAAAATGTCAACATTGAAATACTGTCTCCCCTTTATCTTTTAAAGTTTCAGCTTTGGGTAGTTTAAGCGTTTGAACCAAGCCAGATGTTAAACATTATCAAAGGGAAATAACCACAATATTACCTTTGGATCCAGATTTTCTGAGTGGAACATGTTTCACTGGACCAAGACCATAAAAAGGGAATTAAGGCTGAACTGCAAATATGAAATATGCAATACACATGCAAATGGTGCTCTAATTCTCAGACAGACTTTGTAAGTATGTTAATGATTTAACTGTGCTGTTCTAAGAAGACGGATCCTGGGTTTGTGTGCAATTGCAGAGGGTATTTCACTCAATTCTAACACTTCCTAGACTAATCCAGTCATTTCTGCTCACAGAAAATGGTAGAAATTCTGACCTTCATTAAATTGTACCTTGAACAACATACATAGATGTGGACTGGAAGGCAGGTACTAAATGATAAGTCCTCTTACCACAGAAAAGGAGGTAATTTATATCAAAGAAAAAAAAAAAGTCAAGAAAGTAATAAAATTCTCAGCTATAAAATATAGCTAATTCAGAAGTAGATAAGGAATAATGTGTCCACACTGCATCTGAAATAGTTTCATTAGGTATAAAATATATAGAATTCCAACACAAATTTCCTAAGCGACATAATTTGTATTCTTATCTAAATAATTTTCATCACAATTTTGTTTTCTTTTTCTAAATTACCCTTCATCCTTTCTGCATTGTTGAAGATTTCTCTTTTTTTTTTTTCTGTAGCTGCATAAACCAAGCCTGGAAAAAGGTAAATAAAATGGACCAATTAATTTCATTCAAGATTTTTCCTTAAAAATTCTAGTTTTGTGGTACCTACACTATTTGCATATATCAGCCAAAGACTGAAAATAGGAATTTGTTTTAATAGTCACTACAATTCTTAAAGAGAATACATTGGATGATTGACTGAGAACTACTAATTGGAAAGTACGAAGTAATTAGTCAAGATTCCTTGCATTTTAAAATTAGGCTTCCATATTAAAATCAGCTTCTAAGGTGGCCATGGTTTTATTGTGCCAGACTCATGAGGCGAGTTTCAATCTGAAAGGAGGAGAGAATTTGTATTTATTTTCATAGTCAGATTTTTATACTCACAACCGTGTATTTACTGATAGTTAAGCTACCAAGTAATTCTCACCACAGAATCCAAAGGCCAAATGATTCAAATAATCCATAAGGTTAATGTTCTTTAATGGGATCACGTTCAACCATGTTTTCTATGTCAAAAAAACAGATTGTGCTGCACTTTGCAACATGTATACCCAGGCTATGGCACTAGCAGCAGTTCTGTACTTGTGAACAGAGCTGCCTATAAGCACCATTGAAAGAACAAGCATTAAATACAGCAGCTGCTTAATACAGCTATGGAGAAGCAGGAAGACAGGTTTTCCAATTTTTAAAGACTGTAGATGTGGAGCAATTAACAATAATTGCAGCAAATCTGGCCAAATCCTTGAATAGGAGAAGCTATGTGATTTAGACAGGACATACCCTTGCATTAGTTCCTACTCAGAAAAAGAGGATTCTTCCTATTCCAATTTAATTTCTGTATTAAGTACTAATGATCATCTACGATGAGGATATACAGACAGTCTTCCATTATCTTCAGTGAGCAATTTATGTAAAGAAAAAGGCCTTACTTTGAATGTGTTATGTTTTGATACAGCCAGGTGTCTTCATACACTGCTCAAAGGAGGCTAATCAGATTTCCACCACAGCACAAAAGCTGTATCAGGTTGGAGCCAATACAGGCTCTAACAATATCTTGCAACATCCACATTTACTGTAAAATTGGTCCTCGTGCTGTCAGAGTTCTACCGGAAAAAGGAAAAAGTGGAAAAGGACTGCAAGTGAAGTCATATGAAAACATTCTGCTTAGGAAGAAACAGGATGGAAACTTTTACAGACGTAGCTGGAAGCATACATTATTGCATTATAAGAATGTGAATTGAATGCTTTCTTATACTGACTAGTCTTCACCTAACTCAGAATAAGTCAGCTTGTTCTGAGAGTCTGGGCCAAATTATCAGAACGTAATTTGGTCTTTTGCAGTCTTCTTTGCTGACCAAGTCCTATAAAATAAGCCACATACAAAGGGAACACCCTTTTGCCTCCAATTAGTATGTTCTTTCATTAGTTGTCCCATCACATTTCACCTTCTGTTTTACAAGGAGATTCACTTTGTATTTAAAGAAAAAGAGAGAATACATATTTGTACAGCATTGCTTTGCCTACAGCAGTAAAAACAATAATTATATTTCGCCGTCACACATCGCAGCAGGAATATAGTCACTTCATTACTCCATAGCCGGTGATGCCCGGTTAAGAATTATTTCACCCAGTCTCTGATTTAAACATGGGGTTAGTTCAGAAGACTTTGTTCTTGTTCACATGTTTATTGAAACAGAACAACAGCATGGCAAATGTTTATCTTTGCAGCATTCATTCAAGAGAACAATGGTCTTGGGGCTAATGCACTATCTATCTAACTTGGTTATACTGCAGGAAGCAATAAAAAAGAAAACAGTTGTTTAAGTCTGATGAAGGAGATAGTATATTGAAATAATGGTTCTTTTGTTTCCCAACTTCCCCTGCTAACTCGATTAGGACATAAACTTGCCCCCGGCAGTAAACTAGCATGGGCTCCAGTGCCAACTGCAAGTCTAGCTTTTTTGAGGAGACCGCACTATCCAACATATAGAATAATTGAGTATTTCAATTAGGAATTCAATCAAGTGGGATATTGCTATCCTTATCTGTAGGAGAACTAAAGTTAAGACACTTAAATGAATTAATTTTCCGGAGGTTGAATCCCTTTAGAATTAGTTTTCATACTGAGATAAGGGTCTTATTTCTTTTTTAAACTTTTGTGCTAAAAGGAAACACCTAAGTTTGTTATTAGCCTCTGAAGTATTGATTTTGTTTTCTTTTTTGACAGGTTTTCTTGCAGCCACAAAGCTGTCCTTTCTGTTTTAATGAAACCCATTGGAAATTTTATTGAGGCAATGCCTTTGTTGTACCATTACACATAAGAATTTTCTTAGTGCTTTCATTCTGAACCTCTGAGATTAAAAGGCCAGATATAAACGTTTGTTGTGCAGCCCCCACATTTCTTAAAGTGGATAAATAACTATGGGATACTGTCAGTGCATGTGCTGGAATTAAGTGCATTCAGAAAGTCTGGAAGGTTGGCAATGGACACATATATGAGCGTGTCTCCTTTTTGGAACAAAACTAAACAACTCAAGTAGACTCCAGTTCAGAGGGATCAGAGATGACCACTTTTCATCTACATAACCGAAACAACATCTTTACCTTGCAATAAGCATAAAATATTTTCTTACAATCAAGTTCTTCAGAATTTTTAAAATAGTTTTGCCACTTAGATAAGGGAAATCTAAAGCAAAAACTGTCACATTCAGGACATACAGTTATTGTGATACTTTTGTATAATCTTTGTGCAACCTACTGAGCCAAGCTGTAACTTCATTTACATTGTAAGCTTCTATAAATTGCAATATTTCCCCTTTGGTCTTTCATATATTTTTCCATTGCTTTTACATTTTTGCCATATGGTTTTATAGTCCATAATGAGACAGCATGTACTACATTTTTATTACCTCTATAATCTAATGGGTTTGATTTTGATTTCTACAGGTGGTTTTAACTGTTTTTAGTTCAGGCTCTTCCCACTGCTCTTCTAATCTGACATTATTCTTTGTATGTATATTAACCATAATAATGTCATCACTTACACCTGTACACTTGCAATTCAATCAAATATTCCCAGTTCCTCATAGGTTGCTGAATCCTTTCCCTAGCAAACTTTATTCTAATGCAGAGAGACAGCAATTTATGATAAGGGTACATATGTCTGTGGCCCCTTCATCTATTCTGACTTAATATCTATCCCTCTCATATTCTCAAGGAACCACAAAGGTAATCAATTCTGAAGACTGGCCTGTAGATTAGATAGTGGTGTAGTAATACAGTGAGAAAGTTAGAGCAAAAAGACATTATTCTGGAGTCCCTAGGCATCACTCAACTAAAAAAATCCCAGTGATTTTTATTCACTGATACAGTTAGAGACATTTTAATCCTACAAATACTTGAAGTTACTAATGCTTTATATCTGTTTTCAAGCTTCACCTTGTAAAATGCTGAGTATGTTTTAATAGATGTCAAGTAACAGAATGTTGATCTAAAGTCAGATGAAATTGAGATAACTCAGTTCAGAGAACTGATTTTTGAGACAGATCTTACCTCAAACTTATGATTCCTGCATTCAGACTTTGAGTGTGAATTAAAAAAATTTTTTTTTCCTGTTTCTAGAAGCTCAGCATGTGATTCATAAACAAAAGTGCAACATTTCCACTCCCCATGTGATTTCTAAGAACTGTGAGTATACTCAGTCTCCTCAGTTTCACATAAAACTAACAGAATGCAAAGCCATACATTGCGCTTGGATCCAGATACTCAGAAAGTCACTGAAAAGCTTTCCAAAACATAATACTTAAAGACATATGTTGTTCCTTGCAGACTCTGTGACAAAATTAAAGTTGATCTATATTGCTGTTTTGCTATCCCCATGCAGCAGTCTGAGAACAGGATTTAAAGCTTAGTTTTACAGCTGCTTCTGCCCAACTATGAAGTGAAAAAATAAGACAGCCCTTTTGTAGCATTTTCCAAAAGAGAATGGGTTCCAAAGCAAAGTTACTGTAAATTCCCTGAGAACAGTGAAATGCAGTCAAATTACATTTGGATCCAGCTTTTCCATTACAAATCCCATAGGAAATTATAACTTGTGGATGGAAAGTAAATGTCTCAATGAGATGTGATCTAAGTGGTCCAGAGGGAGATTTTTATGAAAAGCGCAACTAAAAAAAACCCAAACCCAAACAAACAAAAAAAGAGTTTATTGATTTTTCTCTTCATTCTTATGTTTCTCTCCCATACACATTCAAAGTCATACTCTAATTCATAAAGGAACCATTACTTTCCAGGGATATTTCCGTTACTGTTTTATGAAAGAAATGCAGTACTTTTTTATTTACATAATATCCTCTGAATGTGCCAAATAATATGGGGGTTTTTATCATTTAATGAACCAAAATCCAGATATAGAACTTGCCTTTTTTAAGATTGCTCTACTGCTGTCTTCACAGATTCAGAAAAATCATCTCTTGTTATAGAGTTCTCTGTGCACACCCAGTCACAATAGTCAGCCAAGTCATGTGCTGGAAACCCATTCAAAAACATGTCCAACTCTTGCATCAAAAATACCTCAGGATTGTTGTAAGTTAAAGACCTCAGATCCCTGAAAAGATCTACTTTATTGAGTCTTTTAAATGTTTTGCTCATTAATACCCAAACTTACTTCACTAATGGTAAGAGTGGCCCCAACAGCTTCGCTTCCCTCAACTACACTCTTCTCAAACCAGAATCTCAGTTTCAGTAGTCAATGCTGTATTACATCTCCAAAGTTCCTAAACAAGGACTCCAACCCCCACATCCTCATCTACTGTCTCCACTCTCCTATCACATACAGCATTTCAAGAGAGTTGAATTCAACCCATTACATAGGCCACCAGTGGGATACATTTATCTCTACACCACATGCATAGGAAAAGCCACCCCTCTAGGGGATGGGATGGTTCCCCTGAAGTCAGGAACTAAACATGAGGATTACACACATTAAGGTCCTACCAGATTCCAGCAATATGGTGACTTGGTGACACTCAGAGGTTTTGCACCAGAAGAGAGTAATAAGCTAAAATAAAAGCTTTGATGAAATTGCCTTCTATAAATTTGCCTGTTTGCTTGTTTGGTTTTTTGGTTTGGTTTGGTTTGGTTTTTTGTTGTGTTTTTTTTTCCTTTTCTGAGTAATGATACGAGATTGAAGCCACAAGACTATCACGATATGTAGCAAGTTAGATCCAGCAAACTTAAGGCTAATCCAAGGTTGCTCACAATTTTTCTTCAGATGAGCTACAGATTGTTCTGGATTTCTCAGTTAAATCATAATTTCAACAAATTTATATATTACTGCCTTGTCTTCATTCATTACTTAGCTTTTCTTGAGTATTAGAGCAATTTCTTACAGACTAAATATGCACAGCAGAGTACTGGTTGCATATTTACTTTGAAAGGCATAGAGCAAGTACATGGTTTTCAATGAAATTAATCAAGGTTAATAAGTCAAGCACCACCTTAGGTATGAAACAAAGATAGATTCACGACCTTTCCAAAGGAAAAGGGTAGATCAGGCAGATACAGATAAAGAATTCATCTCAGAAGCTGTGTTAGAGCTGACACATCCTTATTACAGAAAAGCTTTGATGCAGGATGAGGTGGGCACATGGAAAACCGTAACGTGACTAATTTGTTAACAACACACTGTATTCACAGTTGCCTACCCAGAAATTTTCTGGTGCAGGAAAAAGCCCCAGTTTGCAATCAAGCAAAATAGATTTTTTCAAAGTCCAAATAAATTTTAGAGTATGCGTTTATCATGATGTAGAAGTTGACAAAGTCTTTGTACTTCTCAGGAAAAAGCCTGCAAACCAAAACCCTTCCTCCCAGGGAAGAGACAATTCAGTTCTGATGCAGATTGTAAACTGTGAATGTCAAGATTCTGGAACACACACAGGTATAAAATACCAAAGACACATTTCTCAACAGGCAACTAACATGGTGTAAAGAACTGGCACATGAACAAACATTTAAAATTCTTCAGTATGCAACAGAAAGGGGCATAATTCAGCCTAAAACCTAATAGAGAAATAGAATGCATGTCCTGTAGGATTTCCATTTTAATTTTTGACACAAATGACTAGTATTTTTCCCCTGTACAGCTTGCAACATAAATGTGGATTTATAGAAATATTATAGCAATTTATAGCAATAAAAACATCCATTAAAATGTCCATCCAAGTCATAGTAACTGTTTTAATCTGTACATAACACTTATCATTAGTTATCTGACACTATCATCTTAACTTTAGTTGTCATACTTTTACTTACTGCCAGATTACATTGGTGAAGTAAGACATATAGCAGGGTTCTTTCTGACACATTGCAAAGAAGAGAATGCTTCATTAAAACTATCTGTCATTCAGACCCACGTAAATATCACATTTTTTATTTAAATAATGTAGCGCTGTTTTTGAACAGTCCAAGGGAATTTTTATGTTCCTTATATAACTGAATCTATGCAGCCAACCAGTAAAATATAACTGTCCTCACTTGGTGGAGCATCTTAGTAGAGAGGTCTACAAAATCACAGTGTGCTCTTTGGGTAAGCAGAGCAAAAGCCTAAAGAGTGTGTCAGTTATTAGAAACACAAAGAGAACAAGAGTCAATTGTCTGAAGTTTATTTGCACAATTAAAAACAACAAGAGGAAGCTGAATTAGAACATAAAGAACATGTCTGTATTCAGGAGGAAATGAAGGCACTGGAAGTAGTAGAACAGGGTAAAATCTGCAAAGTTGAAAAATCAATTGGAATATGCAATGAACACACAAGGAAGATGGTCCTGGGAATAGGGCACCACAGCCAGGTTCAGAGGGTTTCATTCTACCATTAGCCTTAAAGGACTCTGGTTTTGGGAAGCACTGAGTATCCAAACTCTGAGAAATTGGTCAATTTAAGGTAACAGGAAATCACAGACCACATCAGTTGATTCTTGAAGTTGCCTCTTTGCTTGTGGGAACAAAATATAACCAAGATACAGTTCTGATATTAAACTATAATCCTTTCCCTAGCTCTGTTCTCTATGCCTCTTTCCCAAGAGATATATTAATTTTTTTTCCAAAGGGGTCCTGAGAGAAGCAAGAACATCAACAGCAGTACTGCAAAGCAAAGAATTCACTGAGCTATCCAATCCAACCCTCTACACTCTACTACGTTTCTTTTAACTGCTGCCAAGTTTGCATCTTTCATATTCAGGAAAAGCATGCTTCCCCTCAAACATTATTTACTATATAACTTTTATATTCAGGAAGAAAGGATAATAATAATTCATCACCACTAATCTTCACTTTAGGGTTGCTCAGTCGAATCAGTAGAATTACAGCAGAATAAAACTGGAGTAATGTGAAGATGAATCCAACTCCCAGTCTCTGAAAATTTTAGGTTATTTGTGGCCAGTGAAATGGCAGCTGCTTGCAAAATCACTGTAGCAATCAACTTTTTGAGCTTGGCTTCCCTACAATTTACAGCATGATTAAGAAGAAAAATCACAAAGAAATGTAGGCAGGTATAAATCTAATGGGAAATTAGTATCATGTATATTAGGTTACGTAAGTAAGCCTGTGACTAGGCAATAAAGAGAATATTCTCACAATTTGTGGCTAAAAAACCCCCAAACTGTTGTCTTATTTAATTTTGAAAATGGTTAATAAAAAGCTTAAAAGAAAAGTCAATATCTGATCCACAGTAACGCAGGATTTGCATTTTTGTAAAGTATGTTATTTTTCTAAACATTGCTTTCTGTAATAGAATATCAGCATAAATATCTTGGGGAATTTGGGAATCTGTTTAAGCCAGCACAGTCCAGGAACATAAATTTAAAATCATCAAATCAACATAAATATGTATTTTTAATTGAAAAAAGTTAAGCTAGGAGAGTCATAGAAACGTAGAATCACAGAATGGTTTGGGTTGGAAGGAACCATCAAAGATAATCTAGTCTCTTTCCCCTCCCATGTGAAGGGATATCCCACATTAGATCCAATTACTCAAAGCTCCATCCAAGTAGACATTGAAAACTTCCAATGATGGGGCACGTCCCACTTCTCTGGGCAACTTCCTTGAGCATCCCATCACCTTCATCGTAAAAGATCNATTTTATTTTATTTTATTTTTAACGGTCAGTATTTTGGAAAAGCAGGACAATGTTGGGGGCTGTACTTGCTAAGAACTCTTTTCCCCTTCTCTAATCTTTCCTTTCAGCCTCACAGAAATCAGCTATGGCCAAGGAGCCAAAGCAGCTACGTCAGGGAAAATTTCACTTCAGTTTCAGGTACAATTGCCTCTGGGGTAAATGGCAGCTTATTGTTTTCCTCTCCAAGGTCATACTCAGGAAAGCTAGCACTTCTGCTTCTAAAACGCATTCTCAGTCTCTAGCAGCCAATATTAAATTAAAGAAACAAAATGAAAGCTGAAAGTTATCCATCAAGTACAAGAAGCATTCACACAATTACCTGCTGTTCCTCCAAAGTCACTCTCTGCAACATATATATTTTATTTAGAGTTCAAGGCAGACACCTAAATGGTCTCCAATAATAGCAATGACTCCTTTATCTTTGGTAACAATGTCTATACAGTAAGTCTGTTTGGTTTTTGCTCTTGTTAAGATCTCAACTAATTTTTGGAGTGGTAAGTTTCACAATTTAACCATATTTTATGTGAAGAAGTATACTAGATAAGAATTTTGTATCTATTAAATCAACCTAATATTTCCAGATCCACCAGAGAAAATGTTGTTAATAAAAACACCTAATTGGAAAACCCAAGGCTTCTCACAGCACCTACTGCATTTCATACAAAATCTGCTATTTATCTTTGGCACCACTCTATCATCAGTGGTTAAAAAAACCTTGGGCAGAAGTATCAATGGAAATCTTCTTAGCAACAATGTGAATATACTTCCTTGTAACTGAAAAGAACTTTGTTTTGAACAACACAAAGCAACTTATGACTATTTCCTGCCAAATCTACTGTGTGCTTTTGTTTCCATTCAGCTAAGATTACTGATCTATGACATCCTCATAACTCATAAAGACCAATTCCCAAAGACTATCGCTGTGTAATTCTCATCTTGTGATCACTAATAAACACTCCCCAGAAAAAAGAATTTTTTTTCCAGTGCCATTGTACTGTGCAGCTCTGGTACTGTATCTTCTGTACTTGGTAAGTGGCCAAAATCTTACCTTGCTTCTGCAGACTTTTACTTTAAAACAATAATAAACACACCAATANTTTTCTAAACATTGCTTTCTGTAATAGAATATCAGCATAAATATCTTGGGGAATTTGGGAATCTGTTTAAGCCAGCACAGTCCAGGAACATAAATTTAAAATCATCAAATCAACATAAATATGTATTTTTAATTGAAAAAAGTTAAGCTAGGAGAGTCATAGAAACGTAGAATCACAGAATGGTTTGGGTTGGAAGGAACCATCAAAGATAATCTAGTCTCTTTCCCCTCCCATGTGAAGGGATATCCCACATTAGATCCAATTACTCAAAGCTCCATCCAAGTAGACATTGAAAACTTCCAATGATGGGGCACGTCCCACTTCTCTGGGCAACTTCCTTGAGCATCCCATCACCTTCATCGTAAAAGATCTCTTCCTTATATCAAATCTAAACCAACTATCCTTATATATCATTTCTAGACTCTTCAAAGAACACAGGACATTCAATTTGCAAAGAACAAAGCTCATTGCTTAATGCAGAAAGCACTTAAGACTAGTTACAGGTCTAAGTGTGCAGTTGCTACTTGCTGGCCGTTAGCAGTCACCAGAGCCACCCCATCCCCATTCTAGGGTCACTGGCACCTCACATACACTGCAAACATGTAAAATTTGGAGTTTCTTTTAAATTAGCTGACTTGTGACCTGCTTGTTGTGTAAGAATAAACATACAAATGCAGCAAAGCAGACTTACACTCAGCCAGCTAGCCAGTTGCTTTCCACCTAGCCCAAGCTAGTATGTGTCAAGATTTTTTATTTTATTTTATTTTATTTTATTTTATTTTATTTTATTTTATTTTATTTTATTTTATTTTATTTTATTTTATTTTANCTATACAGTAAGTCTGTTTGGTTTTTGCTCTTGTTAAGATCTCAACTAATTTTTGGAGTGGTAAGTTTCACAATTTAACCATATTTTATGTGAAGAAGTATACTAGATAAGAATTTTGTATCTATTAAATCAACCTAATATTTCCAGATCCACCAGAGAAAATGTTGTTAATAAAAACACCTAATTGGAAAACCCAAGGCTTCTCACAGCACCTACTGCATTTCATACAAAATCTGCTATTTATCTTTGGCACCACTCTGTCATCAGTGGTTAAAAAAACCTTGGGCAGAAGTATCAATGGAAATCTTCTTAGCAACAATGTGAATATACTTCCTTGTAACTGAAAAGAACTTTGTTTTGAACAACACAAAGCAACTTATGACTATTTCCTGCCAAATCTACTGTGTGCTTTTGTTTCCATTCAGCTAAGATTACTGATCTATGACATCCTCATAACTCATAAAGACCAATTCCCAAAGACTATCGCTGTGTAATTCTCATCTTGTGATCACTAATAAACACTCCCCAGAAAAAAGAATTTTTTTTCCAGTGCCATTGTACTGTGCAGCTCTGGTACTGTATCTTCTGTACTTGGTAAGTGGCCAAAATCTTACCTTGCTTCTGCAGACTTTTACTTTAAAACAATAATAAACACACCAATAATTATTTGGGGTTTCTTGTTTGTTGGTTTGTTTGTTTGGAGCAAGTTTTCATCTCCTTACAGTTGTGTTTCACTAATGCAACATCTTGGTTCATAAACATCTCAAAGTTCTCCAGTCTTCATGACTGTGAGTTTATTGCATACACACACACACACATATAGCACATTAGGACTCTACTTCCTGACCATTGTTTCCAGCTAAATAATAGTAGCTCATGCTTTGCAGTAGCCATACCAGTTTACATGAATAATGTGAAAACAGGTGAGCACGATCAGTGTTCTGTGGCCACTTTCTTGTTTCCTTTACATAGGAAATCATTTTGGAAGGGTACATAACCGGGGATGGAATCAGTTACCTTCACAGAGCATCTAGGAGAATTTGTATGCCTCTAATAACACACACATATATAGGGTCCTACTGTCCAGACCTATAGTCAATAGAAAGTGTCAGGCTCCTCTATTCAAATTATTTACAAAGGGTGTATAACCACCCTTACTGTCCTCCATATTGACTGTATTGGCAGAGAAACCAAACATGGCACCTTTTTGAGAGAGGATCAATTCACTCCCCTGATCTCAATAATTATATTACACACTTCAAAGCAAAGTATTTTTCAGGCACCACAGTGATTAACAGGGCAAACACATCCACGAGGCCAACCCTCCATCCCAAACATATGGACAAACCTGGGGAGTGCCTGCTGTGTGCTTCAGTGCCAGCACAAAGAGGCCAAAACAGGGTAGACACTGAGGACATTCACATTAAGCATCAGTGGAGCGATTCATGTTTGGTATGGTCAGAGTGAACTCTACTGGGGTTCTTCTGCTTCTTTGGATCCCCCCAAAAATACAAGCCAGTTGAAATAAAAATGACCTAACTTTCTTACTAATTATATTATAAGCCAACTGCAGTAAAAGCGACCCTACACCATCAGGCAGGTTTCTTATGAATTGCATTGTCCTTGTCAACTGCTCAAGTGACTTGTTGTCAATCATCCTTGTCTCAAAGGAGGACTATAAATAGAGAGCAGTTACTGCATCCTTCTGATCCACTGCAGCAGCCAGGAACCCTGCTGGTTTCTTAAGAGAGAAACACATAGCACAAAGCTATAAATATTTCTATTTTCTTCTTTTCTCAGGCACTGTTTTTTCACCCCAGAGAGTGGAAATAAGGCTGAGGGAACTGATCATATGATCCTAAGAGAGACTGAAATGACTGCTCCGATATGAGCAGTCCCTGGTGACATTAGTAGCTGTCATTAACTTTTGGTCTTGGCCATCAGTCTCAGGAAATGAGTGGCTTGCCGCATGCCTCATAGTTACTGCTGCTGCTCTAATATTTGGTTTACTTCTACAAATGATCTTCCATTTTGGAAGGCTTGTGGCTGTCTCAGCTACATCATGTTTAGTGGGGAGAATTTAACAGGAACTTGTCTGTCTTCAAAAAAGGAGAAATATTTGACACAGATTTCTGTGATTTCAGGTGTATTTTCTGTTATTATCTGTAAAGCTGCTAGATAAGATATTGTAAGGGGCAATAGACTGAGATATAGTTTCAGGTAATTTTTTCAGTCCTTCTTTTTCCCTGACTTCTAAATTTTGTGTATTTCTTCCTTCAAAACCAAAACTTTCTAAGAGGCTAGTCTTAATGACTACTAGCACACACATTGATAATTTCCACAATGTCAAAGACTAATGCAAGAAGAAGGTATCTGGTTTGAAAGTTCTTCTGCAGCTGCAATATCCACTTGCCTTTTAATTCCCTTCAGTCACCAAAAAGGAGTAAAATTTCCTCACAATATTTGGAGTGGCATTTGTGATGGCACTCAGAAATCTTAACTGGGGCTATGGATGCTCAATCAAAAATGCAACATCAGTCAAAGTCAAGATTTATTTTGTCATTGCTCTTTCTCTTCCATCAGTTTCAGAGCTGGATCCAAATTTTGCTTTATATAATGTCATAGTTCTGGCATGACCCAGCCAAAGGTAAGTCAGGGGATCAAACTCTCCATTGACTTCACTGGTGCATGAGCAGATCCTGAAGCCATTTAAGAACAAGTCAGGAAAGAGCCGTGGAAAAGTGCAAGCTTACAACCTTGTACATCAAGCAACTGAAGCAATCAAACACACTGTAATTTTGAGCCAAAATAAACAAACTTTCCAGGTCAGGCATTACATGACACCCTAGGAGCATTGACTGGAAGACTGCATTTTAATAGATGTGCACTGGAACAAAAGTTTCCTCTCTGGCTTCAGCTCAATTAAAACTTACAGCAGGTGATTTAGCCCTACTGCTCTTATTACCACTAACTTAGAAACATTAAGTGATGTTTGCCCTGGAGGTTGCTCTTATGCTACATACTGCCAATCTTTTACCCACATTTGAAGGGGTTCATTTAATGGAATGCAACGGGACAGAAGCATCCCACGGTTGTCATATTCACAGACTTATGACATTAATGTCATGAAAGCACGTGTAGTAAGTGAATTGGTGTTTCTCTGGTGTCCAGGTGTCAGGGGGTAAGGGCAAGGCATCCCTGCCCCAGCTGCAGCCACCAGGATGTAGGGAAAGGCCTGGGATGGGACCTGGCCGGCAAGCTATGGTGGCAGGATGGAACTTCCCAGAGAAAATATTACTTGCAATGTCATAGTTGGTTTTCATCAAGGATATACATGCCATGGGCTGGCTGTCAGTGAAAGGTGACACTTCATACAAGTCATACAGTAAAAGACAACTTGGAAGCCACAGTACATGAACCTCAAGTGATAACGATCTACCATAAGAAGTACATTCATTCTTCATGTCAATAAGGTTCCTTGCACGACTACAAATCAGAGCCAAGTTTTGCTGGATGCTCACCAAGCTGTATGTCTGGCCCTTTGCAAATTCCACCAGACAGGCATCAATTCCCTTGGCTGCATCCTTGAACACTGAAATAACGCTTCATGAGAAGCACCCTGAATTGTACCTTTTTTTTATTCCAGACAGTACGTTACTGAAAGGCAAAAAGAAGTGGATGGTGCATTCTATTTATAAAAATATTTAAAATATTTGGAAGATCAACCACAACATTTTTTCCTCCAACTACATATCCCCATGAGCTAGAATAGCATATATTCAACAAAGAGAATATGCTCTATTTTTGGTCTGTGAGCTGGGTGGTCCAATTGGTTAGTGCATAGGCCTTTCTTTGAACACTTTGTTTTTAATAATAGCTTTGGGCACAACAGAATATGAGTATGACAAATTCATCCTGCATGTTCTGACTTGTGTTACAAAACCTCTGCACGATATTGACTTTAATACACTGTGGAAATTTGGAAACCAAGGGAAAACATCAGTCTATAACTATTTTTGCATAACTTAATTTTACAAATGCAATGGACATTTAAATGAATACTTACTATGATCAAATGATTTTTGACACCACCCTTGTTACAGGTGCTATAAAATTTCAGTTGAATTTTACGTCAGCTAGTAATTTTGTCATTTTTTTTCTCAAGAAAATATGTGATCGTTACTTTTTATTTCCTCTTATATACATCTTTCTGAATTATCTGGAAGTCAAGATAAAGGGGATTAGGTAATATTTTCCATCTGGTAACATTTATAAATACCAGCAGCATTTTAAAAGAACCTTAAATGCTGATTGGTGTATTTCTGGAGTTCAAAAGTTTCTAAGACTCTGTGGACTCCATTGAGAAAGGAGAAATTCAGTGGTGAAGTTAATGTATGACTGACATTTGTTTTAAGCTATTGGGCTAAAATGAAGGTTAGCCTCATTAAAGGAGACTGTTAAGACAGGCACATGCTGTGCTATGAAAGGAAAGTTCCTGTTCCTTGAATTCTCCAGAATGCAGCATATCTCCATCATTGGACTCCAAGATGCTCGAGCCAAACAGAAAGGATACATCACTCTACTTCTTATCACACTTCTCCCTGAAACTTCTGATCAGGGCCATTGGAGTGCTATTACTTGCACAAAACAAGAAAACTTTAGAAACCACCTTGTATCTCCAGTCAGAGAGCTGGCCCTTCCTGTTACTGCTCTGAGAGCAACGGAGTCCAACTCTGATCTCTTACCATGAAGTACATTGTCAGAAAATTAGTATTTTCATAATGGTCTATAAATACCATACACTCAAAGAATGTAAGCCACAGTTTGAATCTGTACAATCAACCCATCTCTAACCCAGTGAACACAAAACTTTTACATTTGAGAGCTCGAAGTGAGACACGGAAGTTAAAGGTAACTTTGATTTCCAAATACAGAGAAACTGCAATTCTTAATCAACTTCTGTTTCAACTGCAGATAATGTTGTACCCCAGACATAAAAATGCATCATCTTTCAGCTGTATCACTCTAGACTTCAGATTTCACCTCAAATCAATAGACACCCAGTAGCTGAAACTGCACTACGACAGATAACACTAGAATGTGAGCAGGGATGGTTGGGGGAAAAATGCATAAAACCCCCCCAAAAAACTACATGATGAGTAGTGGAGTTTTCAATACAATTTACAGCATTAGTATCTCTGGAATACACATTGCTTAAGTTGCATTCTGTTTTACGAATTTTGCTTGATTAGCTGTGTTTGGTCCCTTGAATCTCATGTTTTTAAAACTTCTGGAAACCAGGACAACTAATCATAGTAACCCACAGCAGGGCAAAAACATTTGGCAAATCAAACACTGTTTATGTTTAGGAATCTTCAGAAGATGATGCAGATCTTGGTCTTTTCTCTTTCAAGCATTCATCTAACTGTATTCTTGCTCCTTACCAGGTTTTGAGTTTTGTTTATTTTTAATAGAAGCCTTAATGGGCATAAACTATCATACTAGTTCCTTTATGTATCTAAGCAAACATTAAAATGCTGGTTTCTCCCTCGGGAAAACCTCCCTGTTCCATCATAACACTTTTGCAATATTAGAAATATTTGTGGTCAATTGCTGTCCCTATTTCTGTTTCTAAACTGGTACCCTGCAGCATACATTGACAGTGCTACATGTTACACAAAACACTATCTTTCAGTCTCATAATCTGCCAAAGTAGATAGCCAGAGCAAGAATCATTTTCCTTTCCTTTTTGGCAGCTAAATAAAAATTATTTTACCTTATTACATAATTATTTCAGATTGTATATGGCATGCAGATAGAGAGGATCCAGTGATCAAACACAATAGCTGAAGTACTGAAATTATGCTTATTGGTTTCACCTTCTTATACTCTTTCCAGGAAAAGAAAGTGTATATGGAAGATTTATCCGAGTATTTTGTGTAAAGTATTAAAGCTTTAGTTATTAGAAAGGACTGCCAGTTCTGCTCATCAGCTCACAAAAGTCCTCCTAAAATATGTTATATTGCTAACAAAATCAAATTGTTGAAAGACGGGGGAAATAGAGAGTCTGCAGATACTCTGCCAACATGACTGTCAAGTACTGGTGTTTCTCCAAACATTTCAAGAAGTAGTTTTAATGCCCAGATTAATTCCTAAAAAGGGTAAAATTTGCTGGCAAAGCTCTTCACTTTAAAATAAACTGGGACAAATTAGGCAGTCCAAAAGGGCTGGGATTCACTCGCTGCTGACAGGAAAATTGATTGCAACCACCTCATTGATGTTATACTCTAAACAAATATCCCTACGTAGAGTCTCAAGCTCATGGGAATCCACTGATTCAAAATCCCAGCATAGGTCCCAGTACACAGTTCTCTAAGACGTTGATCCTATAAAATTTCTATAAATTGTAACCTCAGTTATTAATAGTTATCCTTAAAAGTGATTCCCTTTGTCAAAAAGCAGCAAGCTCAAGTCTTCCTGAGTGAGGATTTTAAGTCTGCAGGCTGACTCCAAGTAGCCCCAGGCAGCACTCCTGCTGCAAATGCCCCACTAGGATTAATAAGGTATCCTTTAATATGACCCAGGTGTTCCATCAGTTCTGCTGGCTCAGACCCGGATCCTGACACAACTGTCTCCAATATTTTCATCAGGATGTGTCCCAGAAGACTAACCAGCTAACAGCGACATCTCATAGGAAGCAAGGCACCTACATTTCCAAATTTGTCTGGGTTAATAGTTTCATGCTTTTGGAAAAGTACCCATGCTTGACCTTAAAGGAAGTAATCTAGTTTCATACAAAGTCTAAATTCTCTCTTCATTCAGGCTAAAATTAATTCAAAGGGCAAAGACCAATGTAAAATCATGCTTCATTTTATTTCTAAGTGAATATTTAATTTAATTAGATTTCTCCAGCTCACTCAAATCCAAGCCTCATTACAGTAATTTGGAATAGGAATAGCTGAATGTGCTATTGCTTTCAAATTTAGTTCCTTTTCAAGTCCCTGACAAAACAGCTTGTTTGTTCAATTCTCATAAAATACATATCTTTTCTTTTATAACAGTTGACCAAATAGAAAATCCTAACAGCTCTCTGCAGCTCTATCTGTGAAAACCTGAAGGTGTTAGTGTTACAGGAGCCTGATCAGACATGGGCTTGCTTTCAGACTTGTATTAGTTGGTTTCCCCCAGGTATCCTGGGTCTTGCTGTGCTTGGCTCTGTGTCCTTGCTAAAGGCTGAAATATGTTGAAATATTAATATTATGCTGAAAAGGCACACATGCCTCCAGTGGCTTGTCACACAGATAACTAGTGGGATTTCCTCTTTGCAGTGACAAGGATGCACAGAACTTTTCCTGTTTTGTACAGAATGTGTTTATTCATCAAATGTTGAGCAGATGTATTATTCACACACAGTCGTATGCACACAGTCATGAAGTCTCCACGAGGTATACAAAACCTATTAGTTCAGCTGGAAAATACCAGAACATCCCCTTGCAACTATGTTACAGTCCCTTTAAAGAGAAGGAAGAAATAAAGTAGTCTGTTACATACACGATAGTTTTTCTTCAGTTGTTTTTTGAATTAGTAATTATTAACTGAGGTTGTTTTTATGAGGTGAGAAATTAAATGTATCATAACCTCCTAGGATTTAAAGTGAAGCTGTGCCAGTGGAACTATCTGTGTGTTCCCACTCACTGTCTGTATATATACATATGTGGTCCCTCTGTGCACTTTCCAGGAATAGTTGGTTCAGTTGGTTTCAAAGTCACTCAACATATTTCACTTTTAAGCAGTTTTGTGCTAAAAAGCTTCCACTGTTGTCATTCTGCATCTTTCATGGTACTGAAACTGTCAGGCAAAAATTGCATTCTCCTGCTGTTTTGAGCAGCAGGAGAATGAAGATGACAAAAGACTCATGCTAATGTTAATCAGAGATGAGAAATACAGTGGCATTTTTCAAGTATATACAGGGCTGTGCTTTAGCTGTAATAGGCTCTTTATTTCTCCCTTCTAGTCCATTAATTTTGAAAAAAGAGTAACTGCAAATAATAAAAAAAGGAACAACAAACAATTAGCCAAATGGACTGAATCCTGAAAATTCTCCCTGCATGTATTTCCCATTGATTTTTAAATTGCTGTTGTTTTGAATCATTAGATTACTGTAAATATGTTCTACAACTCAATATTCTTTAAGTTACTTGTGATCATTCACTTTCTTATCCTCAGAGCGCCCCTCTGAGATTATTCCCTATTCAGACAGGGCACTGATGAATAGAGGACTAAGGTGCCAATATTATTGACTTACTATATAATTTAGATGTCTACTTTGTAGCTGAGGCTACAGTAAAACTGTCACTAGGATCCATTTAATGGTTCCTAGAGAGCATTTCTCACCATTAATCTGACCAAAACCAAGAGCTTCCCCTGGAACGTGATGAAAATGAGAGAAGAAAGCCTATTTTCATGTAGAAACCTACACCCTAGATATAAAAACTTACAAAGAAAAAAAAATATCCTGCCCAGAAGGACTCATATAGAACACGAGTATCTCTGAATGACAAATCTCATGGGGTAATTCCAGCTATGCTGCTGTCAGGTTCCAAAAACACAGACAGTAATGTGCCTGCTAGTCTTGTCTGTATATGCATCCTCTCAGGAACCACTACAAAGACATACGTTACAACCCCGTGTTTCAGGCTGTCTCCAGCCCAGCAGTGAGGCCATTGCACTAGTGATGTTCTCAGCATAAGGCCACACAAACAGCCACATCTCTCAAAGCCAAGTACAGAACCACAGTAAGGTGACTCCAGACAGTTCCCAGCAGTTGGCTTTCACAGCAAGCTCTACGTAGATTGGTGCCTTTATACTGCCCATGACCACCTGGTTCTGCCTCCATGCCTTCAGTGTCTTGGCACAGTTGGTGTTGACAGATTACACCCAACATGGACCATTACTATTTGTCTCCTTTTGAAATATTCTGCTGAGAGTTTAGCTAAAGACAAGGTAGTAGCCTCAAAGCTCTTTAGATTTCCTACTAAGCAGAAGAACTGCTTTTCTTTTCAAATTACAGAGCTATTTGGGGGTCTCAGCTCATTACTTCCAAGTTGAGTAGCAAAAACATAGATTATTTAACTAAAATTAAATAGCTTCTGCTATGCCCTAAAGTACTTCTCAGGTATTTCTGTCAAACCACATACAGAGCTTCATTCTCCTTATATTCAGAAACAATGACAGTCACTGATTGTCCTAATCCTCCTAAGACACCCAGGAGGTAAAAAAACTTTCGTTTTTTTCCTTTGGAAGTCAGACTTTGCAAGTACAGGTCAAGACCTTCCGTTTTCATTTCTAGGAATGAAGTACCTTCATGCCTTTGATGACTGAGGCTTAAGCAAAATAATGTCCAGAATTGCAGTATTACCCACACGTTAACTTGCTGACTCAAAGAAATCATACTTTGCATCAGGTTTCAAAAGATCCAAACAATGTACTGGAGCAGGTAGACACCTGATGCCAGAATCCATGTGACATTAGACAGGATGAGACACCACCTACACCAGCAAAAAAAGCTGGGTTTTCCTGTAAATGCATCTGGATGCCCGGACTGTGTAGAAGAGCATTTACATCATGTACATTTATGTACTGTGATTATGCCAGAAATGAAAGGGGTTTGATTCCTTCTGCATGAACTTTGGACAGAGAGCGTGCAGGTTTTCCTCACCATCCCCTATCAATAAACCAAGGGACATTTGCTACTAACCTGCTTTTGGTGAGGTTATCCACTTGGAAGGAAGTCCTGATTCTTTTGTATTCCTCACCATCTTTTTCCTTGCCCTTCCACAGCTCTTTTCCTCCCTTGGCCTCCACTCCCGGTACCTTTCTTGAAAGAGACGGCAGCTCTTCCTACCTTTGTCTTCCTCCTGCTAGTCATCATCTTCTTCTGCCAACTCTTTGCTGAAGCTCTTATACCCCATGGAAATACACACTTCCCCAGGTGTTCCTCAATGCAAAAAAAGTCCCACAACTCACAGCAATTAGCAATGTCATCTAGCTGTCACTTCCCTTCTGCCCTACACATCGCTTGGTAACAACCACTGTTTCAGTTCTAGGAATGTTGTTGAACCAGTTATTTCTTTTTGAAAGTCTCTATTTTCCTGAGACTGTTATAACATAGAATTAATTTGCAATTACAAAATGAGCCACCTTCTTGGTACCAGATACGATTTCATTAGCAATGGAAACAGATTTTGGGGGAGAGATAGCAAGCTCCACACAACAGAAAATAACCACTAACTCTCACTAACACATAGTACAAGCTATGTCAAAAGATCCAACTGTTACCATTCTGGATCCCTACTGATGTACAGAACTTTTAAAAACTGAACTCTGCAGTTGCTTTTTTTTCCTTAAAACACTATAAATATTTCCCAGATTTAACCACTGAGACTCCATTAAATAACCAGTGTCATTTTCCACACACTGTTTCAATTTCTTTGCCCTTCTGCAAGTATACTAAAAAATAATGGAAGATCACCCTTTGGATGGCAAAGACACACTAAAAAGTTTAGATTTTCACCTCCAAAGCATAGAGCAGTGACAGAATCCTTCCTCCTAATCCATAGCACATGAAGGACAATCCACTGCCTTTTTTCCTTTGGATCTTACATTTCTTAAGATTCTTTGAAAAAGTTCACACTAGATTTTATTTTCAAATTAAACAGAATCCATATAAACATGGCATCCTTCTAAAGACCACAGTACACATCTAGTAGTATGAAGTCATCAAGATTTTGTCTTCATTTAGTACCCAGGCCTAGCTGTTTTCTATTGAATGAAGATGACTCGTATCAGCCAGGTGACCTGTTGATCAGGTGAACAGTTTCAAATCAGCTAGAACTGGTGAAGAATCTGTATCAAACATGGCAATTAGGTTGAAATGTTGACTTCTTAAAAGTCAACATTTTTGCTATGCTGTTTCCAAATTAAAGTTTTGAAACTTGCTTTGAAGCTCATTGAAACTTAAAGGAAAATGAGGACTAAAATGAAACTCCAAGCAGAATATAAATTTTTTTGCTTTTGGCCACACAAAATTCTTAACCAAACAATCTTTTGGATAAAATGAATGGGTTGTGCTTTATACTTGACCATTACTTTTGGTGGTGGAAGCATTTTAATGGAGGAAAAAACCCATTAAACAGAAAACTAAACAAAAATCCTTAGTCATTTATGTCACTCTTTCACAAAGAATAATTTCAGCTAGCATTTAGAGAATGAAAAAGTGTTTGGAAAAACACACAACCCTTGTGAAAGGATGTGAAAACAAACCAGTACAGCTTATAGGTTACGTATCTACCTGCGCACAAACAATTCTAGTAAAGGAAGCAGTTCTAATTCAATTCAAGCCTGGAAATGCTTTGCATACACACAGACCTCAGTCTCAAACACTGAGCCAGAATGTTAAAGGAGAAAATCTAACCAGAAGAGAGATGAAACGCCATTACTTGGCTACTCAACACTATTTTATTCGTAAGGTATTAAGGTATAGAAAAATGAAGAGTCACTTGTAACAGATATTGTACACTTAAAGCAGAAAAGCAGTCAATTGAATGGCCTTTTGCGAAAGGACAGAAGAGGGATGTTTGCAACACAAACACAGAATTTGTTTTATTCTGAGCATATGATCTTTATTTAAACTGTTACATAGGAATAACTTTGTAGAATTAGATTTCTGAGTTGAATTTTTTCTCTTTCCTCCTATGTCTGTTTCAAGCTTTTATGTTCACACTTTAGTTCCCACACTCTTCGTGGGATGAAGAACTATTTATGTACAATACTCTTAAAGGCACCTCAATCAACATGATACCTTTATATTTATTTGTAGGATATCACTTGTACAAACTGAAATGAGAGTGGGGATTATACAGTGAACACAAGTCGTCAAGAATAATAATTATAAAAGAGGAAAAATAGAGTCTGGCATATGAAAGTTTCTTCATTATTCCTTAGTATATTTATAATCAACCAATTTCCTCTCACATTTTTCAGCTCTGTAAAATAAGACCTGTTTATCTTCCCAGAGTTCCTCTGTAAGACATACAAAGCCAAGTAGCCATGCTTAAAGGAATTTTATAAACTATTTTATACTATGGCATGATAATTTCCCCGTGCAGATAGTCACTGGACACATAAATAGTTTCTCTGCCAGAACAATATTTCCAGCTCCTGATAATGATGATTTTGACTCGCTTCTAAGAAAAGCTGCCACTTGGTTACATCCATGTTCAGCTCCTTTGTCAGTGACCTATCCAAGTCATGGATTTACAGATGGAAACTTCGAGTGTCCTGCACAAAACAGTGAGAGATATAATCTCCTTTGCAGTCAGTATTATACCACGTGTACATACACTTACATACAGTTTTGCAAAACCAGTCGGCTTTACCCATAGGAAACTAACTTTACCCTTTTTGCAGATAAAGGGTCTGTTTGCCTGGGGATTCTCCTGTTTCTGGGATTTGCCTGTGAATGTCATGATGATGAGGCCTGATGGAAGTAGAATTTTGCACCAACATCCACGGTCAAGCTAGAAGCCATGACTTTCATCAGCAGAAGGCAGCTCTTTGTTCATAGGAGCATCATCTCTGTCTCAGTATCTCACAGGTTCCATTTCAGCAGACCTCCCTTCTTAGTGTTTTTGGAAGAAGGAAATGGGGAAAAAGAAAGCCCAGAGAAAAAACTTATACCAGGATATCACTTCTCTTGCTGCACCATACTACCAGTGTTATCATGGCACACGTCAACATGACTGGGATCAAGATCAGAGTTATGAGAATTTCATCCGGTGGATCTTCCCAGTGAACCTTTTCTGAAGTGCAGTTTGAAAAGAATTGTTTATGAATTCCAGTGATAAAGCCTTCTGCAAGGGGGTTCGGCCAAAAGCAACTTGCGTTGTTGGCTTCACGTTCTGTGCACTGGGTAAAGTTGTCATAATACCTGGGAGAAGAAGAAAATGAAGAGAAGTTCAGATAGAACATAAATGCATATAACACTTAGAGAATGGTTTGGAGTGCACCATACAAAATCTCTAAGAATGTGTCTGTCACGTAGATGCTCTGCTGAAGGACCTTTCATGGACACTGTGGATACCAAATACTGCACAGTGAGCCAGAAGGGGAACTGACTCACATGTACTAATACAACACGTGAAATTCTGAGATCCTGCATGTACAATGGTCAAAACCTTTTCTTTTGAGTGCTGTTACTACAGCCAGCACCTCCCAATGCCACTTAAGTAGAAACCAAACTTCCTCACTAGAGACATCTACAAGTGTCTTTAAGAAGTATACACACAAATGTGCCAAGAACAGGACATTCTGAACAAAATACGGGTAATTCATGCCTCAACTGCTATTGGACATGATGTTGTGCCAAAAATTATGATGTCACACTAGGACTGAGCTACAACATTCATTACTGTGTAAAAATTTTGGTTCTGTGGCACGCTCAGGCATTGAGAAGATAATGGGAAAATAAACACACAGAAAGTTAGCTTTTCACAAACCTTCTCTTCTTCCCAACTGCAGCAAATGCCCAGCAGGGGAAAAATCAATAAATCATTTCTAAGTATATGTTTGCATTGCTCATGAAAGACTGGGAACCCCTTGTAATACTTAACACTTGATTTCAACACAGTATGTGCTGAAATTTACCTGTCCAGGAACAACATATTTATGAGAATTGGCTACCCCTCAGGAAAAAATAGGAAACAATAAGCCTAAATGAGTAATCACATGGGTTTTGTGGTGTTATTGTAAGCCAAAGAAATTCAGGAAGCAAATGGATAATGGGGGAGGAGACCGGAAATTAAGAAGACTAAGAGTGTCTGGTCAATACATGAATAGGGCAAGAAATAAGGAAGCTGAATTATTGTCTGCTGCATTTCTTTCAGTCCTGCATGACTCAATAAACTCACTTCAAAGGGAAAGTAAAAATAGAAAGAAAGAGAGCAAGAAACCACATGACACCTCAAGGGAGTACTATTATGTGAAGACCCCACCCCCCCTTACAGTATGTATAAATATGGTAACTCCTGACAAACAACTCGTCCTGACATTAAGTCATACAGGGGACTAATGTTGACTGAATCCTTTGCTGTAAAGTAGTGGAGGAGAGACATTCAGTGCCTGAGTCAAGACTGAAGTCTACTGTCTATATGTCAGGTGAAATGCCTGCCTGCCCATGCCACAGGCACACAGGTTGAGAATACAGGCTGCCAAGCACCAAAATTCTCAGGGCTGTGTTCACAGAAGAAGAAAAGGTCTCACAGCAAGGCCCTTCTGCAAGCTCCTTGCAGTTATCATTCTCAAGGAGTTTGAGCTGATGCCACTTCACTCATAAGCAAATACATTGGATGACCCGATGAGCCCAAACTCCAGCATAAAGATGCATATGTGCACAATGTATGTATATTTTAAGCGAAGCAACCAGAAAGGAAGCTTTTGTGATGTCAGCAGCCACAGGAAAACAACAGGAAACAAGCTAAAAATAAAACACAAATATCAGCTGTTGGCTATTTTAACAGTGTCATTCTTCCATGCGACCTGGTAACACTCATTCTTTATGTCCTTGGGACTAAATTAGAAGCTGAAGATGTCCAGCTGAATGTGGGAGAGACAGTCCCACAGGACCTGAAGAATAATACATCTAAAGGCAAGCCTACAAGGTTCAGCCGACTACAATGCCGAGATGAAGGAGCATCCAGCTGCCCAGACAGGTCAGTGCTCCATCTGGCACAGACACCAGGCAGGGCTCCAGAGAGTGTTGGGCTCTGCTCCAGCTCTGCTCTGAGCCACACTCTCATGGCCATGTTTGTGCCATCAATGGCTGCTTCAGCTTCCCGCTGCCACAGACACCTCAGTAACAAAACCAGCAATAAATCCGGGTGATCCGAGCATAAAAGTACCCTAAACTGAAAGACTTAATGATATAAAATCATTCTTTTTTTTTTTTCTTTTACTGTTTTTTCTTCCTCTAAAATCCTATAAAAAATTAACTGTTCTCCCAAGAACTCTCTAGCCTTTTTTCATAAATGTTAGATGGTGTAAACAAAAATATTTTCCACTGATTTTTCATTTCAAGTACAACATAGCTAGAAAAACCTGGTTAAATGCTGCCAAAAGGCCAGATAAAAATAACTTGGGAGATATATTGTATTTGAAAGATTAAATTCCCAAGTAGGAAAAAAATATTATCTTGATAGTCTGAATTCCTTACAATTTTCCCTTAAAACCCTCTCTCAAAAGAAAAAAAAAAGCAACCTGCACTATAGCTGTTTGTTCTTACAGTTGTGCGAACGTAGATAAGGGAAAATCTCATCTACTGGAGAATTGTATGTTTGCCAGCAAAGCTGAATTCACTTAAACATTTATGTAATTTAGAGTTCATGTAAAAAAAATATATATCCTCTGCATGGTACTGCGGAACAGCTGCCTCAAAAGGGAGCAACTTACATTACCACAGCGTGGGTGTTTTGTAGTAGATCAATTGGTTTGCAAGTTGTTGGATTTCTTTTAAGAGGGAGGCGGGTGTTAACGGATATTTAATTCCAATTTAATTCTCCTATGCTTAATTCTTTTATGCCTTATGTAATTCTCTTTATTGGAATGGTAAAGATTGGAGTACAAACCTTTTCATTCTGTATAATAAAAAGGCTATCACAAAAACACCCTGGCCTCTGAATGGAGATATTTCAACAGAAATGCATAAAAGTTACACAATTTGTGGAAGGAAAGAACAAGACATGACAGTTTTCCCTTATTCCCAGAAGAAGTAATTGGAGAGCACACTGGAGCTCAAGCTTCTTCACCTCTTGGATTATAAGGTGGTGTTGGAAGGTTCTTACTCGTTGTGTTGAGTCACATTTTCCTCTCTTTCAGGCTAGCTATACAGGCCCTAGTTAGTACTCAGAAAAGGTATCTCACTGTGAACCAGGTCACAGCTTTGTGGTGAAAGAGTTGGAAAATGAATGTGAGTTTCAACTCAGCTAAGTAGGTCAATACCAAAAAACCAAAATGTGAGCATAGTCTGAGCAGCAATATTCATATAAAGATGTGCTCTTCCTTGATACGCTCAGGACAATTGTAGTTTTTATTGAGGAACCAACTCTGCACATTATTGAAAATACTCACTTTCAGAGAACATGAAAAAATTCTTTTTTGGAGCCATCTCAGAGCTGTAACACGTGTCACGAAAGACAATTTTAAGTATTTTAGATCAATATTTTATTTTCAGAGCACAAACACGTGTTCTGGTATACTTTGTGTTTCCACTAAAGCAAATAACAATGGTGCCATTAGGATTTTTGTAGAAACTGTGGAAAATTTTATTTTGTAAGTATTTTATCCATGAGAAAACACATTTTTATATATTTGCCTATAACCAAAAATCTCAACAAGAGGTAGTTATTATGAGGAATGCTAGTGCATACATTGGCCTTAATGGGACAGTGTTTCATGGAGTGCCCATTCAAACTATTTAAATAGACAGCTGGATGTATTATCTTATCTATCTCAGGGCACACAATTGCCTAACAATCATTTCCCACTCTAAGGCACTTCCTACTCTAACTGGGGGATTGACTGTCATCCAAAGATTCCCATATCTCCAGGGAGGAATGTAGTAAATTCTTCCTCTTTCTTCCTCAACATCCCTGTGCAGGAAAACTGCAGAGATGATTGGTTTGCAAAACCACAAAAAATACAACTCCCAAATTTTCACAAGATCAAGAAAACAAATAGATTGTTTCATTAAGAATTTCCACAAATAAGCATTTCCCAAAGCAAAATTATTTCAAAAACTCCTAAACAGTTGCCCAAAAGCTGAATATGATATATACGGTACATAAGACAAACAACTGAAGGCATTTTCTGGCTGCGACCAGTAGACCCACTGTGACTTCCAAGAGGAGACTTTTTCCACCTCTCCAGCACTCACGGACAGACCACCCCAGAGATGCTCAGCACCCATTCAGTCAAGGAAGTTTTGCCCTTGCTTAATGAGGTGGCTCAGAAATTAAAAAGCAAAACAATTACCAAACTTTTGCTATCCCATTTTACGTAAATCAGCTTCATTATTAGTGATATAATTACGGAAGGGTAGCAGGGGACACATATAATACATTATGAGTAAATGTTGTTATTTTGAGTCCACTAAGTATTCAGAGAATACAGGGAAAATTCTCTCCAGCATAACTGAGTCTTGATGCAAATCAGGTAACAGATGCACAAGGGACACTCACTCCTCCTGCTGCTCTACAACCCTGGACAGGAATCTGGAGGCACTGTTCCAGGGCACTACAAGTCATGTGGTGTATTTTAATAAAGGTGTTTCAAAACCATTTGTTTTCCCCCAGATAGTTCAACAAAAAATTTCTTTATAAATAGTCATATATTAAATCGAATCATCATCCTTGTAACCTCCACCCAGTCTGGATTAAGAAATGCTGAAATAACAACAATAATAATAACAAATATCATATGATGAGGAAGGCTTTTCTTACAGTAATTGTGGAGCAGGAACTACCAAACAACAACAACAACAACAACAACAAAAAAAAAAAAAAAAAAAAAAGCCTGTTTGTGTGTGAGATGCAGCCAGATTATACAGAATTTCAGGTTATAGCAATCTGGATGAACTTCAAATAAGGATCCAAATCTCCTGATATTTCACCATCGTATTAAAAGGAAAGCTTTAGTTTTATAATCAGGTATGAGCCTACAAATATGGTGGGATATCTCTAAGTCTTTCTCAGTCAACATCTCTCCAAACGGATTCACTGCTGTATTTCACTACTGCTTTAATCACATCTTCTGACGACTATTCTCATAGGCACATTTTTACCTCCTGATCAGCTCAGATCTACTTTTGTGCAGGTCGAACAGAGACTTCAGCCTGCAGAAAACAATGTGCTACAAAACATAAGGAAGGAAATGAACGTGTGTGTATGGGAGAAAGGCAAAAAATGTATCCAACTTCTTACAAGCACAGCATCTCCCAAGCAGCCATCAGTGATGATGTGTGGAAAAAAAATGCCCTTAATATCATTAACAGAATCATTATGCACCCAACCCTCGCAGTCAAACAAATCAGGCTTGTGATTCTGTAAGACAAATGAAAATTTTAAAACTTCTCACTTATGGATCAAGTTTAGAAATTTCTGTCAAGTTGTTCAACTAGTAGAAAGCCCTTCATCTTCTTGGGCTTCTCATGAATGGAGAGAACATGTCTCTGGGGCAAGCACTGAAACACATCACATGTTTTTGCACTGTTACACTCATCAATATTTAAAACTTCACATATAAAATTTTAATCCTTGTAGCAGAACATGTGAAGGGAAGCATAAAGTGCTCCAAAATTCAGACCCAAACGATCGGACCATATTTTGATTTCTCGTAAATATTTCTCAGTGCTGAAAATCACAGATGCACAGTCTCTGCTGCCTCATCTGCTTTTTCTCTGTTATAATCAGTTACTTCTCTATTCGATTCAGATTACCTCACAATGTCAGGGCAAAGGCAGTATCAGACCAATACATGGTATATTTTCTTGCCCAATAGCTTTGCATCTCCCCTCGGTGTCATTAAGAAAACCACTAGCATTTTCTACTGCATATCCTCCTCCAAAGGCCAAGCATGACAGAGATGGGAGTCCTAAGAAGCTCATAACATCATATGAAAGTGCCTTCCTACTATTTAGTGTCAGGTTAGATTTCAAACCAAACTTCTGCATGCTCACAAACTACGTTGCCTTTATAGTCAGTGGGAACACTGGAGTAATTGTAGGGGGATATCTTTTATCCTGTAAGACACCTTACTTGAGTTTCCACTGACAAGGAAAGGAGTCCAAGACAACTAATACATTGGATGGGGAAGTCCCACACCTGTTCTGTGTAGCAAAAAAAAAAAAAAAAAAAGGCATCACAAAAAAAGCAACCTAATCAAGAAATACACTCAAATAAGCCACTGTAAGTGACAGGCATGCAAGCAGTATGCTCGGCTTCTACCCAAAAGCATTCTCATTTGAATCACCATGGATTTGCACAATCTTCACTCTGGTTAGTCTGAATGCAGATGCTCTTGGTGGCTGCAGGCATTTAGGTGAGTCACCAGCATCAGTCCTCTGTTGAGGCAATTCTGCTTTCTCCCAAACATCAGTCACTTTGTTTCCTCACCCTGTACATTTGCTACAAATAACAGCTTGTTAGTCACCACTTCTCTCAAGATGTTCCAACTCCGTGCTAAAACCCTTATTCCACCACTGCTTCCAGAATCAAATGCTCAGCAGCTTCAGTCCAACCATCCAGCACCTGGGGAGGAGCCAGCGTGGGGAGGGAAGTGTCACTAGCCCAGAGCTGCTCTGAGGTTGTCACTCACAGCTGGTGAATCTGTACCATTCCAGCAGCTCAAGGCTTTTCTTTCCATCTAGACTAATCAAGCTGACAGTGGAAGAGGGAAAATGTGGCTCTAATCCAGACCAGTGCTACACAGCTGCACCTCTGGAGAGCATCCAAAACAAGCACCTGGGAAGACAGTAATTTTTCTGACCAACAGACAAGGGACTCACAGCGAAAAATATAACAGAAGATCCCTTCTTCTTCATTCAAGCTCACATCTAAAAGTAATCGTTTTTTTTTTTTCCATTTTTAAGAGTATATTAAGGGGTAATCAAGTGTCATCTGCTGAGCGGATGCTCTTTTTAGATTTCACTTAGTCCAAAGCAGCACGAGACTTTTATATCACCACAGTATTTTCTTAAAGTGGAAAGAAGGGAGAGAATTACTTGGTGATATCCAGCTGTGAAACAGAAATTAAAAACTCAATCATGCTTATACTTTAGAAACACCCATTTAGCGTCTCCACAGACTGAAAAGTAAAATAAAAAAACCCTAACAAGTCATCTACCTCTAAAGTTGAACTTTTCATCATAATTTCCATACCCCTGGATTAGGAATGTTCATTTTTTCTGACTATTCCTGTAATTATGAAAGCCACTTGCTCTGGGAGGAGAGTGGCTGTTGTGTTCTTTTCCTAGCAGAGCACAAATAATGAGAATCAAAAATCAGGCCAGTAATTACAGATCTTAAGTTTCAGATCATGTCAACTCCTGGAATAGTTAAAGAATAAATTACTTTTGCAGTTTTGCATAATAAGCATATTCTTTAAAATTGCAGTCCATGCATGGACAGTTCATAAGTGACACCAAGACTGATGAAAAAATTAACCACAGAATCAGAGGAATGGTAGCAACATTGAAAATTAATTTAAGGTACACCAAAGCCTCCTGTTAGGGCAAGAGCCTAATATTAGAAAAGTTTTGCTTAACTACTATTAAAGTACATGATTGTTTTAACATGACTTTGACAGCACATCATGTAAACCACTGAATGTGGAATTCTTCCTTTCTTCTGTCTTCCCCTCTTACCTGTGATGGGAAAGACCCTCTCCTTACATAACCTGCCCTTCTCCTTTGTGGCTTCCCAAGGCTGTTCCAACATCTCATACGTACAACAGCAGCAAATGGTGGACCCAAAGGGCCCTACTCCTTAACCACAACTGTTTATGAAACATTTGAGTGTAGCAATACTCCCTGCAGTTGCTTAAGGGCAAGCCAGCAGCCTCCTAACCAGGCAGAAAAAAACTGTCAGGAGATTTTGGACAATGTGCAGTAAGACTGTCTGCAGACCAGAAGCAGAGGGACACAGCACCTTGAGACTGTCACCTGGGAGAGGCAGTTGGGTCTCAGCTCCTGGATCTGCCAAGTTTATTCAACTTCTTATGGGGTCCAGCTAAACTCTATCTCAGTTTGAGGAAGGACAGTGTAATGTGAAAGGTTACAGACCTGTGCCATAAGAAAACCATTATGTGGACTGGTAATATTTAAGCACAGTGAGTAGCCAAGCAGTGGTTTTATTTTCTGAGCCTTCATCAAATTTCTCTTTAGATGATGAAAACAATTACTTTCACAGTGACGGTAAAAAACTTATCTGTTCCCTCGTACAGAAATAGTCACAAGCAGGAAAAAAATCTTACATTTTAACCTGTTTTTATAAGTATTAATACTAGTATCTTACACCCGTACACTACACATCAGCCTAGATATATATTAGGTGTATATATACTCTCCAGTAATAGGAAAGAAAAATCCATTATAGATTACAGTGTAACATGATAAATTATGTATAACACAGACCATCTTAAGATCATCCTGCTCTTAAGCTGCCTTCCTGCAGACAAAAATCAGACTCACAGCCTCAGTGATAACTCCCAGTCCCACAGGCAGACATAGAACCCAGTTCCAGAAGCCACAATGCTCGCTTTAACATTTCTGTGTTTATGTTATAATCTGATACCTTAATGGGAAATGGTATATTTTAGCAGTCAGTGAAATGTATGAAGAACATTTGTATACCTGAGAGAAAAGTAAAACATCAGTTTCTTGAAAGCTGAAAAGAATGGTGCTCTTAATTGTTCACCTATCCACTCACTATGCCGTGGCAACCTTTGTCTTTCCACCCCTTCTACACTCAGCTCTAATCATAGAGAAAATGTTTAATTTTACAAAGCTTCTGTATCTCTGCTATTTTTCATAAGTACTAAAGCCATTTTATATGTTGCCATCAAATTTGTCAACGCCACTAGCAGCATGAGCATCTGCCTTTTGTAAACTACACAACAGGCTGAAAAGTGACTTATCTACTTAAGAGTGCAGAACACTGCATTTCTTGTCTCGGAACTACTTTCCAACACTGAATTATGTATTTTACAAAGATAAATAGAAATGCCAGAGCCTTGGCAATTAACCATGTAAAATACTTTTTTTTTTTTTTTAAGTATTGTTATATAATAAACTTCTGTAATTGAAACAAGGCCTTGACTACAGAACATAGTAGTGATACGTCATTGTGCTGTCAACGGTTAACCACATGACTAATACCACATGTAGCCTGGAGCAAGAAAATCTATTTTTTTTGTCTCCGCTGAGCTAATCTGCGTTATTATATGTTCGTGGCTGATCCACTTAGAAAACAAGAACGTAGAAACTGTTTTGCAAACCAGAACAGCAGAACCAGAAGAGTTTGTATTGTTTCCACTTTCCTAACATATTTACCTTTTCATTTTCACTCCCTCTAAAAATATACTGTCCATTATATATGCATTGCATAATTCATACTAGCCTATTAAGTTACGCCATATTAAGTCTACCACTAAGCAACTTTAGACAGAAATCTTACTCATTGCTTATTTTGAAATATAGACTTTAATAATAAGCAACATGAAGACTGTTTTCTATTGCTGATCTTACCACAGTAAAGTTCAAAAAGGTCAGGAAAGATGTTGAAAGGGCGTATCAGCTGACAGGTCTGAGATTTAACAGCAGAGTGCCAACATCGCCACCAAATTGCTTACCCTATTTTTTGCAAGGGACTTTACACATTAGGATTATTATATTCTTGTATCTTTATTTGTTAATTGACTTGATAACATAAGCACTGACATACTGATGCCACCTTGTGAGCGCAAGCTACCAGCCATTAGTCTGAGGCATCTACTGCAGTACACATCAATGTGACTCACAGCAACCTTGCTAAAATATTGTAACCGGTGTCTTCTGGGGACCTTAACTTCACCAATGCTGAAAACTCTTTCAGAACTTTAAGATGAAAATATTGATATTTACATTGGTGACCTCCTTGCAAATGCCAGATTTCCCTCTATTTTTGAAAACAAAGACTCATGACGAATAAAGGTAACATTAAAACTTGCTGAAAAAAGCACTCGAACAACTGAAATCTGACATTAAAACCTGAATATTTTTCAGACATTGGTAATGAAAAGGTAGGGTTTTTTCCTACTTAGCAGCAGGCTCAGACGATCCTTCCCTTTTCTCATACTGACAAAATTTCACAAAGATTTCCAAAATTCTTTGTAAGCTGAAGAATAGGAAGGTCTGAGTTCTTAAAAACCTTGAAGACATGGAGAATGGGCTGAAAAAGCACACTATTGTGGCACTATACGGTGATCATTGTTTCCTCAATGGAAGAACCGGTTTCTCCAGTGGTTTAACAAAAAAGAAACTGTTATCTTGGATGAAGAACAAACTCCAATCATTGTCTCTTCTTCCCATTCTTCAGCACTGCTATCCCTGAGCTGTGGCTTTTGTAGACTGCAATTACAACACTTATTGTGGTATAAATAACAAACAGATAGCTTTAGTTCACCAAATCTGAGCTCTTGGTAGCCTGTATATTTAATTCAGCAGCTTCACAAAAGATTATTTCCCCTTATCCTCTACGTTAAACCCCTTTACTTGTTTCAAGGAAGTTCTTCAAAGCAAGGTTTTGTTTGCAAAAAGCAAGATCTTCCGGTGTGTAAAATGAAAACCCAAAAAATCTCATCAGACGTAAAGTTGATAAGGGTTTGCTGGTTTGCAGCACAGCTACATCTATAATGTGCTGCAGAACAAAGTGAAGGCTTTGCATTTGTAAGCAAAGTGGTCTACAGGTCAGCACAGAATCCATAAATGCCAGTGTTCTTAATAAAGCATTAAAATTCAGAAGTCAGAATAATTCATTAAGAATTCAAAATTTGTGAATATTCTTCACCACCCTTCTGCATCATGTAACATGGCCACAGCAGACACAGGTTTAGGAATGCACTGCTGTAACTCTGAACTAAAGAGAGAAAAAAAGTATTAGAAGTGAGTATCCAAAGCCATAAGCTGATTCAGTGCCTCACCTGGAATTATCAAATATACATCTTATTTTTACACCCATGTATTGTATAAAATGTCTTTGAGTCTCCCACGTAGTACAGGTGAAACTTGTAACTGCACTAAGGAACCATATTTCATCCTCTGGATCTACCAGGAGGAAAACAGTCATAGGGAAATGAAGTATTCTTGTCTCATGTCAAACCCCAGTGTCTGAATTCAAACCAACCACTTCATTCATATGCATCAGGACATATTCTTATCTACACAACATAAACCAAAGCTGATACATTTTACATGAAAGTAATGAAGATTCACTGGAAATACAGTTCCTGTTATTCTACTACAGCCCCATTCAGGGACAAGCTGTGACTCTGCATTAACTCCACAGCAACTTGTGTCTTGAACCAGCTGATCCCAAGCAGCACATTCTCGGCATGCCTCTGTACCTGGCAATTTGGTGATATTTTATAAACTTTAGGGTTCTTTCATTCACAATTTTTTTAATAATAGATGGCAAAAGATTACTATCTCTGCAATGAAAAATTGCTATTGTCAGCTACCAGAATAATGGCAACACAACTGCTCAAACACGACGTTCTTTTCCATTGTTTTCCTTGCTCACACTTAACAGATTTATAAGCTGCTTTGCTTTGCTTTTGAAAAGAAAGGCATGAGTCACAGAAAGAAAATAATAGGTTCTTGAGGGTAACTATTGCCAGCTTGGTTTTGCCACTGCTGCCATGACCTCTAGATTTTAAAAATACTTTTAATACAAAATTACTCTAAGTTTTGATATGTAAAGAGGTGGAAGAAATACACAGGTAGAAAGGATTAAATATCAACATTATCTGCATATTTTGCTGGAAGCTTTAAAAAAAGCAACAACTTTATCTGTACAAGAAGCTCAAAGAAAGACAAGCCTACCAAAGAAGACCAAATCTACCACATCGGTCCTTTTTCTATACCCCATAACACTTCAAAAAGCTACACAGACATGAGGCCACACAAAGTGCAGGTTTATTCAACCTTCCTTCCAGAGACACTAAGCTGAAAAAGTGTATTTTCTTCTACAAAATTTGGATTGACAAAACTGGGAGGGCTTACAGCAAGCTAGACAAGGAATTTTGGTACTCCTTTTCAGTAAATCTTCAGGGGGAAAAAAAGGAATTACTTTTCAGACACATACAGAACTTTAGGCAAAAACATTGCAGAAAATAACCTGGAGACCAGGCAACAATACAGTGACCTTTGGTTGTGCAAGCGTATTTCTTATTTGCAGCGTTTTTATGATGACTTTGCCCAAAGTAAAGCATAACCCATGTGCCAGTTATGTCTACAGGGATATGAATCCTAACCCAAATACAGACACACCCCTTCTAAATGACAACTGGGGAAGAATGGGACTCCTTTTAATCATCACTGTTCCGGACCTAAAATCACATGTGCTGGTCACTCAAAGGTCCAGTTTCAGGCAGCCCCAGGTTGTCTTTCATGTGAGAAAATCATATCTAAGAATCTAGAATTGAGATTTCTCTGATAATGTTGAAAAGAATGAACCAAAGGTGTCTGCTTTCTAATTATGGTATCATTACAGTGGGAATGTTTTAACTCACACAAACCAGTGCCACCCCTTAGCTGCAAAAAAACCCCAGTGGTTTGTCTGAGATTTTTACCAGGGATTCTTACTGAGATTTGATACCAGGGAATACGTGGTCCCTATCTGGAAGGAAACAAGAGGTGGTTACACAGGAAATGAGAAGGCTGAGGTACTCAATGACTTTTTTGCCTTGGTGTTCAATGGCAAATGCTTCAGTCACACTGCTCAATTCACAGAAGGCAGAGCAGGGACTTGGAGAACAAAGAGGTACCCACAGGAGGAGAAGATCAGGTTCAAAACCATGTAAGGAACCTGAAGGTCCATGGGATCTGATGAGATGCATCTGCAGATCCTAAAAGAACTGGCAGAGGAAGTGGCTTAGCCACTATCTAGCACATTTGGGAAATCACAGCATTTTGATGAAGTTTCCACTGTGTGAGAAAAGGGGAAAGATAACCTCCATTTTAGAACAGGGAAATAAGGAAGATCCAGGGCCAGTCAGTCTCACTCTACTGACCAGCAAGATCATGGACCAAATCCTCCTGGAAACTATGCTGAGACACATGGAAAATGAGGTGATTGGTGACAGCCAACATGGCTTCACTAGAAGCAAATGGTGCCTGAAAAATTTGGTGGCCTTCTTGACAAAGGGGTTACAGCACTGGTGGATAATAGAAGAACTGACATCTTCTACACGCACTTGTGCAAAGAATTTGACACTGACCCACACAACAGCCTTGTCTCTAAACTAGAGAGATGCTGGTTTGACAGATAAAGCCTTTGGTGGGTAAGGAATTGTCTGGATGGTCACACTCAAAATGCTGCAGTCAGCTGTTCAGTGCCCAAGTGGAGACCAGTGGCATGTGGTTGTTCAGCCTGGAGAAGAAAAGGCTTTGAGAAAACCTTATAGGAGCCTTCCAGTACCTAAAGGGGGCCTACAAGAGAGCTGGAGAGGGATCATTAACAAGGGCATATAGTGACAGGACAACGGCGTATGGCTTGAAACTGAAGGAGGGTAGGTTCAGACTAGATGCAAGGAACAGACTGCCCAGAGAAGCTATGGATGCCCCATCACTGGAATTGTTCAAGGACAGGCTGGATGGGGCTTTGAGCAGCCTGGTCTAGTGGGAGGTGTCCCTGCCCACAGCTTGGAACCAAATGATCTCTAAGGTCCCTTCCAACCCAAACCATTCTGTGATTCTGTGGTTTTCCCAATGCATTTGTCTTCTGTAGAAGTTCTGACATTAGCAGCTGGATGCAATCACTGATCAGTATCTAGATCCGGTTTCCTGTATCAGTCAATGGGGAAGACGAAGAAACTTCAGATAATCAACCAAAAAAAATGACTCAGTTTGGAGGGTTCTTACATATGCACTCAGCCAGCAGAGGTTATGAGCTCCAAGCTTTAAGAAGTGGGGGCATATAATTTCATCTTGGACTGCAAATGTTTCTTTTAGAGTTTGCTTTCCCATTGATCTTAATGTCATCTGGCTTCCTTTTATGTAGTATTTTACTAAGTTTCTTTGAAAACAAGGCATTTTTATGATTAGATTAGTTGGGCCAAATTGTAACAGGCAAAACTCCCATTGACTTTAAAATTGAGCAACAGCTTTAGGATTACTTTTCCAGAACATGACATCAAATTTGGCTTCAGTCACACAGATTTTATTTTTTTTCCCTTAATTCCTTTTTCAAATCCTCAACATCTGTACAGAACATGGGTGGACTCCTCTGTCATCTTCAATGGGACTCAAACTTATTGCCTCTCTTTACAGAATTCATTTTTCACTTAAAGTGCTGTGGGAAAACTATACTGAGACCATATAGAAAAAGGAATAGTTGTTCATTATTGGCACAGACCTTGGACCACAGTCACAGGAAAGCAGGGAATTCTATCAGGCACACACATACTTGCAATGAATCTGCTTCAGACATACAGTTAAAGAAAAATTTTGCCCATTCCTATTCTGCCTAGAACAGAAATTTAAAACTTCGAAAGAATCAGAATGTAACGTCTTCCATGTGCCATAAAGCAGTGCCCCACAGCCACGGCCTCACAGCAAGTGAGGGTCTCTTAGGTCCGTGAGAACAGGCTCCATGAGGCAAAAAGAAACATAGGGATAGTAGGAAGAAGTTTGTTACAATCAATTCTTTTTCTAAAACAGAAAAGCCAGATCTAACGTGTGTTACATTCGCTATTGTGCTAGAACTCTCTTCCAAAACACAAACTGCTATTTTACCCTTGGACGCTAAGTCCACAGCTATTCCTTGGCTGGCAAACACAGAATGACCAACTGGGAGGTCCCAAGGTTGCAGGTACACAACCGTACAAACTTGTGAGATGACTGCTGCTACAGTAGTGTTGGTTTGAAATGACAGAATGCCTCACACCATAACAGAGTAGATCAATAAGAACAATCAAATCCTACCCTACATTTCAGTTGATGCCTCAGGGCTTTTGATTTTTGATTTTTTTAATTTTGTAGATTTTAGAAGTTGTAGATTTAACGTAGCTCAGTAGTTTAATGTAGCTCAGTAGCTTAATGTTCACACATACCAACTCCATCCTATATCAATCCCTCAAAATTGCAGTAGCTGCTTAGTCTTCATTTCAAGGCAGAATTGCAGAAAGACACCACGAGGCCTGCACCAGAAGATAAGAACATGGACAGAAGGACCTCCAAATCTAGGACTCTGGGAGGCCTCCAAGGACCCGATGTGCTGCGAGGAAGACGAAGATGTTGAAAGAGGGGTCCCAAACCCCCAGACTCAATTCCCAGTGGGGTGTGCCGGAGGAAGAACGGGGCAGGACTGACAGGGGTGGCAGAATGGGATTGGATGGATTATAAAATCATGAAACCAGGGTCAGAGGGCGCGCGCATGGATATGTATTCCTGGGGCCTGGAGGCTCATTAAAGCTTCTGCTCTCTTTATCTTATCTCCTACTAAATTTGCCTGGAGTTTTTTTTCCTCAGTCCTTTAAGGCAACACAGCCCAGTAGCAAACAGTTACTGAAGTTGATCTTTCCCTCAGGAAATGTTTAGAGGACCAGAAACACTAAAAATTACACATAAGCACTATCTTATGGATCTTAAGTTATCAACAGTTACTTCATTTATTAATTCAGATAAAGAAAAGCGCTCCACAGTTTGCTTTGAATCTGTGAGACATTAGTTTGGCAATGCCCTTAGACAGCTCCAAGCTGGCGTGCCTATGGGGAGGCTCAGTTTAAGAGAGGACTGTCAGAGTGACAAGTTAAGGTTACAAGTGAGTTAAGTGTGCAACAAAAGACAAAATATGTAGGCATCCATTTCTCTTTGAAGAAAGGAAGGACTCTGAAGGAAGATCATTTTCTGGGCTCCTTTGCCATCACTGCCCATAGTGACATCTGAGACAGAAGGATACTCTCTTCACTATTTCTTTCCCTGTCATGGACCATGCCCTCATTTTGATTTTCTTTTGATACACTTTCCTGAGTGATGGCAATAAGTTCACGTTCATTATCAGGGTCTGCTGCCCAGGGCTCCAGACACGCAATGTGCATCCAGCCAGAAGAGGCTCCTTCTGACAGCTGGGTAAATTAAGCATCAACTCTTAACATTTTAATTGGAAAAAAGAGGAGGCCTATGACCAAATACCTGTTATACAATGTTATTGTCATCTTTGCTATTCCAGTAGTGACCCTTCAATTATTTCTCCATATTCTTAAGCCTAAAACTTTTTACTGCAGTAAAACTGAAAGCCTAAATCAGTGATAACAAGGTCCACATGCTCCTAAAGAGAAGAGGTGCCCGGCGGTATGTCAAGATAAAAAGTACATTACTATCAGAGAGCAATACCACTAGCTCTGTTGCTACCACTGAAAATACTGTATTTCTAGATACAATGATGCAGTAAAATCAGGAATGTTGACTGGTTTGTGCTAGAGTATAGTTCAGTTTGGACATGGTTTCTTTAAGTGCTGTCTTTGCATGGAATTACTGGATAACCTTGTGGAAAAAAAAAGTCATATAACTCTGTATGTGAGAATGTACCAAAAGAATACCCAGTAGTGAAGATTAAAGTATTGTTAGATTAACTAAATAAAACTTCCTAATGAAAGTCTCTTTTTTGTTATACATTGTTACTAAAGCTTTTTGTATTGACATGCCATACAAACCTGTATTCCTTTCCCCTGTAGTATTTGCTCTCACAGCAGCCAATCAACTAGAAATACATATATGGAGTCTAAAACACAGTCTTATGGATTTTTTAAATTAATCTTTTCGGAATTTTGTGAGCAGATACCACATACTTCCTTATAATCACTTATTATCACTGGTTTACCAAACTTTGTTTAAAACACAGAGAAAAAAACCCAAAACATCAAAAATCAATGGTAGCCCTTGAATGAAAAATAAATAGAACTTGAAAACAAACTCCAAAAAAGTAATTGGCATTAATGGAGTGCAGCTGCAAAAGTTTTGGCCCAATATCCTAACCAACCTAGTAAGGCAAACAAATGCTTTTTGTTTATGCATGCAAATAACAGAGCAAATGGTGAAGAAGTAGAAAACGTAGGTGCAGTTACACAGACTGATTTAGATGACTTACAGATATGGACTAATGTAAGCAATACGGCTTTTAGCACTGCTGAATGCAAGATGACAGATCCATAAATAACATATGCCACACTTGTAAGTCACTTTGAGAAGGAATTAAAACCATTTGCAGCATGTAGACTATATCCTCTGGGAATTATTAGGTAGCTAGGAGGATTAATGCAATATATAAATATTTTGGCAGAAGAAAAGTGCTAAATGCCCACCAGGATTAGAGAAAAAAATAGTGAGTCAGTACATAACAATATACAAACTACTGTTAGGCAAAATATTCAATTCTAGACCACAATTCACTCTCCAAAAGAAAAGTCACAAAAACTTGCAAGAGTTCAAGAAGTCTGAAACACCGGCACTATCGTGACAGACCGTAAAACTTTTATATTAATTTATTAAAAGAAAAGTGACTGAAAGGTGACTTAAAAGTGGCTTGTTTGTATTTAGTGCAGAAAAAAGGATTTCTGACAAAAGGAATTCTACAGTATCTGCAAAATACGTAATAAGGTATAGTCACTGGGACCTGGAATCAAACCTATGAGAAATAAGATACATTTTCCTCTGACCGTGAACAGCAAACCCTTTGGAGCAATCTACATACAGAAATGTAGTAGATCAATACTAATCTTTTAAATGAAGAGTTTATGCCTTGCCATAACAGGGTTTAAAATCGTGACTCCTGGCCAGACTGTGTTGCCTGTATTATTCAACAGTGCAGACTAGACGGCCATAGCCATCTTTCTGGCCTCAAAATTAGAAACTATAATAAACAAAAATAAAATATAATGTATATTATATATACCATGTAACTATTAGTAACTGTACTCAGAAAGATTTGGAAAATGGGGATGCAGAGGCGAGGAGAAGTCTGGTGTTTGGGAGCGGGGCAAAAGCTTAACAAGCCACTGAGAATTAGCACATTGTGGTCCCACATTTCTACAGGGGTTAGGCCCAGGTGACACACGCAGATTTGTTTAGAGACTGTTTGTTCCAGCCAAACTGCTTCCAGGATCCAGTTTGCAATATTTGGAAAATCCTTCCATGAGCTAAAAAGAGAAAGTAATCTAAGCCATTACAATAAGCAACATTTTTTTCAGGTTCATGTAAGTCAGCTCTGGATGCTCCCCTCTTCATCTGGCCACTTGCCACAGGAATTAGTCACACCTGGCCTCTCCACTGTAACCACACCAGCATTTAACACAGCACAGTGAAAAAAATCTGACCATTAATCATGGACTTCGGTTTGTGGATAGTAACAGATTCTACATATTCAGCTGAAATTGCTAAATATTAAGAAGGTAATACAGAAATATAATACATTTGTTATCATATGTAATGCGGAATTATGTATGTTGTTATAAATAGATACAAAATTATTAAGTAAAACAAATAAAAACCTTTCTGTAATTTTCAGTCTTCTGGCAAACGAAAAGCATATTTGCTTTTGTTAAATCCCCATATAGCTTTCACTCACACTTCAGGCTCTGCTTGTTCACTTGCCATATCCCATAATTTCCTGTCTGTTAAACCACCTAGTTATATTCTCAACTTCAGAGCTTCCTCTGAACAACTTCAAGGCACCAGCAAAACTGTGACTAGGCGAACCCCACTTCTTCTGCCAATGAATATCTTCAGCTGTGTAACACCTTTCTTGTAAGGTGTTTGTGGCTGGCCTTCATATTCCAAAGTCCAAGCAAGAACCACTGAAACCCACCACATCTAAATGACTTAGAAATATTTTAAAATCCCACTTCGATCCCTCACCATATTTAAGCTTTTGAATACCTTTGGACAACCTGACCCAGAGTACTTGTATCCTACCTTCCCTGGGAATCCTCACAGAAAAATGCAAAAACAATAGGGAAACTTTTCTTCTGATAATGTTTCTGTAAAGCTTTGCCTGAGAACTCACTGTTTATGTGGCCACTACACTTTTCCAGCAAGATCAGTATCAGCAGTGGAGGCTAAAACCCTTATATTGGGTTTGCAGTACCAGCTGCCACACAGGAACCTCGTCGGTTTAAAATCAGTCAAAACCCTGCTTTTTAAAGAACACAAGCTTTTTAAGAATGTCAGGCCTGTCAGAAAATCCTACAGTATAATTAAGTTACAGCAAATTGAAGTCACTGTAATAGCTCTCACAAATGTTTGGCCAAACAGTGAGGCTCTGCAGATAATTGCTATTTTACAGTCCCATAACTGAGGGCAGCCACTTACACTGAAGAGCTGAAACTCCTCCATGAAACAAAGAATTTAGAAAAGAAGCAGATTTCCATTAACTCTCACATTTTTATACAAGACACAAAGATTTAGAAAAATCTTTCTAAGTGACAAGCGCGATGCAGAAATTACTGTATGAAGAAACAGGGGTTTTTAGACAAAACTCACAGTTTTAACCCATTATCTGATCCAGGTTGATTAACTGTTACTGCTGTAAGCCAGACGTAAAATCAGCATAAACTAATACTACCAGGTTTCAATATATGAATTTCAAATGCCCATGGCACTTCATATAGATATACTAATAGATATACCACATAGATATACCAGTTTTTCATTAATTTCTCGAATTACTCCAACAAAAGAAGTGTTTCTGTCCCATCTGTCAGGGCTCCTCCAATGAGCTGGAATAAATTCATCTATAGGTGTTCCTGACTATGGCAGGGGCATTGGAACTACATGATCTTTAAGGTCCCTTCCAACCCAGGCCAATCTATGATTCTATATGCTTCTTATATAAAGCATGACATCAACAATGTTTATTCTCAGAGGAGTAAAATTCTCACAGGTAGATGCAAGTCTGCTGCTTCTTTAGTGCAATGAACCCTTATGATGAGTCACAATCAGACTTACAATGCTGGAGATAAATTTCAAAACAAACTCCTCCTGTTACTATCTTCTACAGTAGAACTCAAAAAAACAGGAGACAGAAGTTTTAAAAAAATTAATATTATGTAAAACTGTAAAAGATTTTCCTCTGTAAGAGGCTTGAATTCTTCTGGTACTGCTTTTGAGGAAAAATCAGTAAAGCCTCAGACAGACCAACTTCTTCAGAAAAACCATCTTCATAGGTAGGCAGGAATTTTCTTGTACAAGGAACGAAAATGACACCGAAGAGAAACTGCAATTGGAAAGGATAAAAAAAAGGTGGATTCTTAACTCTATTTGAAAGTCAGGAGAACTCAGAGACTTCAGACACCTCCAAGCCTTGAAAAATTCTTGCACCAAAACCTTTAAACTATTGAAGAAATTCAGGACAAGTCTTGCAAAAAGTTGCCTGTTTCTTTACCTGCAAAGGTACAGTCTAATATTCTGACTCCTATAGGTACTTTTCTCTGCTCCAAGTAGTCTCATTAATTAAGGACACTTATCAATGTGAACAAGACATCAGCAATGAACTCATTTTTTGATTGTAATACAATTGTAAAGAGCAAAATTACAGTGCTTCTTTCAAAATGAATAAAACATCTCATACCTAGATGAGCTGCAAAATTAAAATTATTGCTCCATACCATACAGGTATTTTTAAAGGAAATTTAGCAGTACCAGCACTACAAGGAGTTTCTTTTTCTTTGTAGACAAACATTGCTCTGTCAGATTTGAATGCAATTTCTGCAGGTTGGTTTAGATGGGCTTACCTCCTCTTGCTCTTCCCCACAGCTGGGGAGAGCTGCATGAGTGCATCTTTTACTCCAGTGCCATCAGTTTAAAGAATCTACCTTTTAAAAGACTGCGAGGCTGTAAAGAAACGTGCAAGTGAATGTGCTAAGAAGGAAATAGCATCAAAGCTGTTAATACACTGTGAGATTATGAAACCTTTTCAACAAATGGCGCATTTCAACACAGGTGTCAGTGGTAAGAGAGTCCTGAGGAACTGCTGCAACACAGCACTGCAGTCCAACACCTCATTACCATGTCTAGTCGTCCTCAGCTAGTTAAAATCTTGCATCACATGATGCGATACTAAATTGGAAACAAGACCAATGATCATACAAGAATATATCCAGGGCTAAATCACTGTCAAAGGTGCGGTGACAGCTGGTGTGTGGCTGTCCTGCCTCAGGAGCAACCTCCAAAAACAACACCAGCACCATTTCAGATACAGAAGACGTTCTGCTTCAGGCTGGCTCGTACCACACCAGCTCTAGTTCACTTGTGTCGTTTTCTGAAGTGCTGAACAACTGCACTTTCCTCTGATTTCAGCTGCTGTAGAGGGTACTCAGCACTTCCGAAAACCAAACATTGTGCATGAGCAGACATGGTGTTAAGCACGAGGCTCCACAAAGCCAAAAATGCCACCAATTACACGGACCCCGTGAGTTTCCTCCAGAGTGGAGTTTGAAGTCTGCAGCTTTACAGACAGATGTTTAAGTACCTCCAGCAACCACAGAACAGGAATAAAGATAAGAGAATAATAATGCCACCCTCACTGGCAGTCTCACAGTGTTTTAGACGTCCAAACAGACTGGCTGGTGTTCACTCTTCTCTCCGTGTTATCTGGCAGGGAAAAAAAACAAACTACAGGAGGTTCAACAGCCCAAATCATTTCACATTTGGATGGAACAATTTCACACAAAGTGGATTTCTGAAAAACCGTCATCTTGCTGAAAAAAAGAAAATCACAGGAGGGAATTGAATTGCTGCCACCAGAGAAAGCAGAACAGCATTATTGCTTCATTGGTTTCACAGGAAAAAAAAATTACTTACGTAACAATTGCCTAAAAGACACTGAAATATAGACCAAACCTAAACACAACTGTTTGAGGTAAAAGCTATAGGAGCTAGTATTGATTATTCCATTGGTAAGTTTTCAATAAAGTGGTCTTATTTTGCACACTCTTGGAGCTAAGAGCTGGGTGTCTCTGTGTGCATGAGGACACACTGCAGGGACTTCAGAGTTACAGCTTAGCCCTCTGCAACTGGCAACCAAATACTGGAGGGTTTCAATTTATCTGGAACACAAACATTTTACACACATTATGAATATATTAGGATACAGGTATTACAGTGTTCTGGTATTTGAAGTTCTTCTTTCTTTAAAGGACAAACACCATTATAAGGCAAGAACTATTGAAATCAAAACTAACTCTTACATGATGAATTCTGTCAGGTTGCACCACTTTTTAGAGTCCACTTTCTTCATCATCTCTTCAAAGGATTTTCCACAGGCAGGCAACTTTTCTAACATGAGAGATTCATTGCAGAGATCAGTTCGCTGACGTGCACCTAAGTAAAATCAGAAGCACCTTAAACCACAAACACCGAAACAGAAGCAAGAACACATCACTCAAACTCCTCACACAATTCTGCTTGCCACTTACATTTTCATAAACTTAGTATTCGATATTCTAAGCAATTTTAGAAAAGAGGTAAAGTATATCTTTACATAAATTTATTGAAAGCATGACTTAGTATAAAATACTAAAGTTTACCATATACAGTGTTGCTTTTTACATCTAGCACAGAGGAACCTATCTAGTCACTTTTCTAATCGTATTTAGCTTCTATTCATACCAACTTACTACTGCCCATTTGTATTTTTAGTTAAAAACTAACTGGATCTCCTGATCACACACTTCAGTATAGAAAGCACTTCTCAAGCTTACACCAAGTCATCCCATTCAACTAACTATATTACTGTGAAATTACTTTAACATCAGGAATATCTGCCTATCTTACCAGCTAAAGGGCTTGAATTCCCACAGTCACAGCTTTTTCCTTAGAATATGCCCTAAGGGAATTGTCTAGAGATCAAGTCTTATGATGAGTGGCTGAGGGAGCTGGGGGTGTTCAGTTTGGAGAAAAGAAGGCTCCAAGGAGACCTTAATCACTCCCTACAACTACCTGAAAGGAGGTTGTAGCCAGGTGGGGGTCGGTCTCTTCTCCCAAGTAATAAGCAACAGAAGGAGAGAAAACAGGCTCAAATTGTGCCAGGCAAGGTTTAAATTGGATATTAGGAAAAATTTCTTCACCAAGAGGGTTGAAAGAGTCTATGCAGGGAGGTGGTTGAGTCACAATCCCTGATGGTATTTAAAAGATGTGCACATGTGGCATTTAGGGACATGCTTTAGTGATGAACTTGGCAGTGTTAGGTTAATGGTTGGACTCAGTGACCATAGAGGTCTTTTCCAACATAAATTATTCCATGAATAATCTACAATTATCAGATGTTGAAATTACAGCACACAGCTACTCGCAAGAAAGAGTTAACCTTGACTTGCATAAGCCTGTAACATTTTGAACTAGTAATGGTAACTCCACAATATTTAGAGTCAAGGTCAAAGGACTGTCACCCAGCATATGCCTGGACTGGAATACAAAACCAGTATTTTGATATTTTTTTATAAAATTGAAATTCTGGAAAAAAATTATATTCAAACTAACATATTTGATTTTGACAAGGCTGAAACATTTTGTTTTGATTAAATCATTAAATATGTTTTGCATTACTTTTATGGATGCCACTATTTTGACTGTTCTGTATAAAAATTGTGTACATTTTGTAGAACATTTAAAATTAGTATATGTATATATTTAATACAAATGCTTAAATCAAACAGAAAAAAACGCAGTGTAATTTCTTATCTTCCAGCAGTATAAATCCAAGAAATAGATTTACCTGAACAAACCTGCAACTCTAAAAAAACCCTGTATATCTTGCAATCCTCCTGAGAACTCTGGAGAAGCAGCTTTTTTTAAGAATAAAGCCAAGGAGAACAGACTACTTAATCCTAAGGAAAAAAGAAGCCTAAATGGAATCAGGTCTTGAGCCTTTTACTTCTCAACCTACATTTTTACTGAGAACCTATTTACACCAGGGAGAGGAGGCATTTCTTTTCCTTGTATTAGGTACTTTGAAAGCAGGATCCCATCGTTGCTGAAAAGAGTTAGTGGTTCTAATTTTGTGTGGTAACAGCCAAACACGCTGCCAGATGAACTGCGGTCAAAACCACACAGGACTTTGCTTGACGAGAAGGAGCAGCCCTCAGGGCAGCATTCCTCACTATTTAGTTAAAAAATTAAAATTAAAATCCAAGCCTGATGTTTTGGGCTTCACATCATAACCCAGCCATCAATCAGAAACTTTGAACATCTCCATTCGAAATGGGGCATGTGATCGTAAAACAGGCTTGAGTGCACCCACGAAGGAGATGGTTCCTTCTGGCGACTTCACTCCAGCTGTCAGCAGCTGAGTCCTCAGCAGGTGAACTCGCTGCCTCTGTGACGCCGTGTGACAAACAGGAGACAGCCATCACACCTGGCCAAATAAATACTTTGGTTTCACGTGCTTTCTAAGAGCAGCTGGCCCAGAAGGGGACAGCCTGTGCTGCACCTGAGGCTCCAAGCCTACACAAACCTGTCCAGGTGTACGGCTGACTCACCGGGACCTGATCCCACCTCCTTCCTCATGGCTGGTTGTCAGAGCTCTGAGAGCTGACGGGAAGCCTTTATCCGTGTCAGCAAAAAGTCAGAACTGCAATTAATCACCTGTAGTAGAAATGGTGAAAAGCACCAAACAGGCAGCCTAATTTTTGTCCCTAGAAAGTTAATGTGATAGCATGGGTCCTGCCTATTGAAGTGTTCCCTCCAATTCATCTGGCAGCTGCAGCAGTTTCAAGTTATACTTTCCACAGTTAGACCTGCAGATGGACGCTAAAGCTGTGCAAAATCCAAAACCAGATACAAAAATTGCACAGTTGGCAACTTAAATCCTGCACTGATGCTTTGACAAAAGTTGAGTAAAGGTGCCTTTTCTGGCAGGGTATTCTAAACAGCCAGCTATCATTTGATTTATAACCCTATAAATCCAACAGAATACAAGTTTCTCCTCCACTACGTCATGTGTGCTGACAATTCACTCCAGTGCCTTCTCAGCAGGGTGTTTAAATGAGTTTTCCACGGCCTTGGTATTTTGGTTTGTCTCTCTTTAAAACTTCAATACTTTGCAGGGTTATAGAAAAAAAAAACAAACAACTGAGTCATTTGACAGCAATCTGACAACGTAAGTGTTTCTGTCTAAATCCTTGACCAAAGGGGTTCAAAATCATGAATAATCCTACAGTTTTACCATCACTGTTGAGCATGACCTTTACGAAACACTCCAACACTCTCTCTTCATAGAGCCAACTGACAAGGCCATTTGTAAAAAATGCATGACAGTTGACTAATTGAGATGAGATAGGATGAAAGAGCTTCTCAAATGGTGGCCATTAACAAAACAGAAGTTTGAATTTTTGAAGAAAAGCTCACCTGCAAATCCAAGCGTCATTAGACCATTAACTAAGGAGGAGAAAAAAAAAAAAAAAGAGTTAGACACCTCCACACTGTTACATAAAACGATACAAACAAATTTAAGCATAATAATTTAGGTTTCAACAAAATATTCAAAATGCTCACTCAAACATTAGTTTCAGTTTTATTAAAGAGTGTGTCTCAATGGAATAATGAACATTTAGAGACCATTATGTTTTTAAACATTTAAACATAAACATTTAAACATTTTTTATCTATCCTTTAAATGGCTGAGTCACTCAGACTTGTTATGGGTCTGTCCACAGCACTCCATCTTATAGTTTCCAACATTAAGAATTAGAGACAGCAACATTTTACTTTTCAGGGTGAAAAAGTTGGAGAAGATAACATACTTGCTCAAAACATGGGTAAACACATTCTAATGTGTAGAGAAAAAAAATCCTTCTACTATTAAAATTAAGCAAACACAGTCATAAGTAAGTGTGTAATCTCTTCATTTAGAAACGTAATGCAGTGTTTCACAGTCTCCACCTTTTGCACAGTGAAGTCACACATTTTGGCAAACATTACATTCAAAACCCATAAGCTGCTCAAGCAGATGCTCCGCTGGCACAGGTATGTGAGAAGAGCATCCAAATGGAAACACAGTCTATGCCAACAGCAGAAGGCTTCTGATAAGCTATTTGCAGTATATCCAGATGGATTAAATTAACAGAAGCACACAGTATTTGCACAGCTCCAGCCACACTTAGGATTTTGGAAATATAGCTAAGAGGGAGGTGGCTTCGAGTATTTTTGATGTCCCACTGAAAAAAAAATTGCTCACAAATTTGATAGTGTTAGCCTTGCATCAAAAATTAAATGAGTGATTTCCACAGATGAATGCCTCCTCTTCCTTGTTTATACAATTGATGTCAGCCCAGTAAAATGAAGCAGGATATGTGTAGCAGAGTATCAGCACCAATCACATTCATCTAGACCATGAGGGACCAGACTGGGACATACCAGGCTGTCAACTGAGTTAAATGCAAATTATCGTGTACATGCATGCAAGAAGAATTCAGAACCTTCTAGGGAACATATTTTTCATCCAGACAAGCATTAATCTCTGCTACTAGTGAGCCAGAATGTACTGCAAAGAGCAGGAATCCACACATTGGAAAATTGTGTTGCATCCAAACACACAGAGACGAAACTCCATTATACAGTCTGACCACAGTATCTCTTTCACAAAGAGAGCACTTTTTTCCCCAGGCTACTTGCTGTTATAAATATACTTGATTCCCTAGGTAGATTTTCCTTGAATCCTCACTCAAAAAATGTGTTTTATCAACTGCAAAGAACTGAAGCCCACACTTTGCGATGAAGCCAAACCCACTCATTCTGAGGAAATGGTCTAGGCTATATATATATAGTTACCCTGGTTGCTCCCCTGGAATACCACAGACTGTACCTCCAATTCTTATTGTATCCATTCCTATCACTGTGCTCAAGATTTGTCATAGTTATTGCTGCAGTAATCCTCACGAGACCATGGCAAGACAAATAAAACAGGGGTTTCTGCTAGAAAGAACAGAATACCCCAGGTGCCAGCGAGGGAAGCTGTGACAAATAAAGGCTTACACGTTAGCGCTCACAAGCCCTCTTGCTCACAGGAAAATGTGCTTTTTGCATTTTTTGATCTGGCCACAACAAAGTAACACAGGATGTTTTGCACTCACGCTCAATTAAGAGACTCGATACCTTCAGAGAAGGATAAAACAATAATATAGACCACCACGTGCCAACCCTCTATTTTCTTTGCTCTAAGATATTCAAGTTATAACATACATCTAATCCAGAGACTAGAGCAGCTCAGCTTATTTCTTGACAGGCTGAGGCCATCACGTCTCATTTAGAAGATACACAGAGGAAGCAAAATGGGTCACAGAGCTGGAAGGTGTTGCCATGACCCCAAAATAAAACAGTTGCCATACAATCCTACCCGAACCAACACTTTGGGAAAGAAAAGGAAGTTCAGTTCAACTGTACGAGCTGCCTGCAGGTTAAATCATGTCAATGATGGACCACAGCAATGGCCTTTAACATTTTTTTCCTCCATACGATGTAGCAGCACGAATGAGCGCCTCCAGCAGCAGCCAAATCAGATGCAAAGAGACCAACCAGGTTGGAGCCACGAGCAAGAGGTGAAGAAAAGTATCATCAAATGAAAGAGGAGAAAAAATAGGTTTGAAGGGCTTTGGGAAACAAAAAGAAAAGATAAGCAAAATAGGAGAGAATAATAGAAAATAAGAAAATAGAAAACGTGCGGGGGTTTTTCTCAGCTAAAACCTACTTCAAAGTCTTGTATATGAAAAAATAGAAAATCTGATCCTAAACCTTCGATACAGGCTCTTATTATCTACTCTCTAATCTCCTTTCGTAAAAAGACATTCTTCTCACACTAAAACTGGAGTTCAGAATGAGATTCATAGAAATATATAAATTCACTATTGGGATACATGACAGGATAACTGCCCTGTAATTTTTTCAACCATATAAACTTTTTCTGTGAAATGGAAAAATATTTCTCAATGTTTATTTTTCTCCTATACTGTTATTATTCATTGGTATTTTTCCCAGAGGCTTAAAAGTAGCACTGGATGTCTGTCTTGCAACTACTTCATGAATCTGAAGCAGCATATGAATCGCTGGGTGCTCCTCCTACTGCACGTTTCTCCAAACACATTTTAAGAATAATTCTGAAAATCTTGTGTAAGTATATAAGAATGTGTCTCCAAGATGCTGGTATCACTGACAGGACAGTAAGATTTTTGGGCGGCTCCTATACTTTCTCAGAATAATTCTTATTTTACCAGACAAAACTGCTGTATGCTGTTCTTCACCAGTAATTACAGGTGTATAATCCTATGTAGATTCTTCAAAATTTGTGATGTCTGATTCAAAATGTGTAGAGTTTCAGTTAGAATATTCATAAGAAAAGCAAGAACATATAATGACCTCAAGTTAAACCTCATGTCAGGAGGCTACTTCTACACCTTTTTTTAAATCCTGCCAGTTAGCATCATATAATCTTTAACTACATGAAGACATCAAATCTCTGCTGGAAGTTACGCACCAAACAAACAGCCTCTCTGCAGGACCTGAAGTTTCAATGATAGCAACAGATAGATGCGCAAGAACTGTCCTGACATACAGTTCAAGAGAGCAACTAAAAGCACAGTTTGAAATGGCAACTGCTGCTCTGCAGTCATACACCTATGATTTGCTGGAAACACAGGTGAGGGATCAATACTCCACCGATATCATTCTGTCACACTGATCAATACTTACTTTTTTTAATAAACATGATTTTAAATACTTAGTAAGTCAGTTTTACAGAAAGTGCAATGTTTCTCCAGGTAATAAAATGTTAAATAAAGTTCTCTGTTGCAGAGATACTATTAAAGATCATGTTAAATTTACCAATTTTTTATGTAAATCCCAAGTTATATTAGAGGTGTTCCAGCAGGAATGCACAAACACTTCAGAGTATCTAATGCATAAGAAATTACCATGGAAATTATTTCTATGCTCTTATACAATGTCAAGAGGCATCCTACTGCACAAAAACCCACTGGTTACAATTGGGGTAGGGTTTCTTTATTACCTGGGCCTGCATAAGCTCAAGAGCCTCATTTCACTAAGGGTCTGTCTGAATACAGAAGGAAGATGAGCTAACACAAGCGTTGTGTGGTTGCCTTTCAAGGCCTTCTCTAATAACCCTCTACTGGGGTCAAGTCAAATGTATGTGGGCAAGACACAGACTCTGAATAGCCTAGAAATCCTGAAACTTGGTGGGAAAGCCCAGAAAGGTCCCTGTTTAGAGGGTAGTATAAAAGCACAGAAGTCAAAATAAAGCTATCGGTGCAAAAACTAAAGTCCCGCCTGCAAACCTTTAAATAACTCTCTCTACAACATATATAGCTCAGAAGGTCATCTTTTGTTCTCAGCTATTGACTGTCCTTTTGACACTTTTCTTCATAAGAGGAGTGGGATGGTAGAGGGTGACGGGGACAGGATGGAAGAACCTCACCACATGGTGTGAAAGCAGCCAAGGAAATGAGGCAACTGAAGTTCAGACAGGCAATGACAGGAATTCAGCACAAAGGAAGGATGCCGGGAATAAACAGAAGCTTGCAATAAATATAGTACTTGAAAAAAGTGTTACACTTGCAGTCAAAATTGGCCCAGAAAAAATCATGCCTCAGCATGTGGAGTGGCAGGAGCAAGGTAATCCTGCTGGCAGGGTGCATTGATCTGTCCCTGAGCTGAAGAACTTATCTGGAGAGTTAGCATAACATGGAACTCAGCTTTGCATTACCTCCTGCTTTGATATTGAATCCTTTTTAATATTCCTTTTATCCCCTTGTGTCAACTGTATGGAGGACATATTTACAGCCATGAAAATGTAATATTCGAAACTAAAAATGCAGTTCAAGGCTGTACTTTATCGCTGTTTGAGGCACTCCGTTACTGCTTTTGAATTGTTAAGGTAATTTCAGACAGTTAACCATTTTGGACATTAGAGTCTTCTTCCTGCAGAGCAATCAGAGCATCAAAGACAGCAATTTAAGCCTTTTCATTTCATTGGTGCAAATCAACAGGGAATTACTGAGAGCATCAGCTGTTCAGACCAGTGTTGGTTCAGAGTCCCCCAGGTTTCCTGTGACTGCAAAGAAATGTGACCATTGTTCTGAACTTATGTTCCAACTAGGAATTTTTCAGAGCAGCAATACAAATTATTGTCCATTATGTTGCTTTGTGAAGTTCTTAAATCATATTAATATGCACCATATTAATACTGATCCACAATTTCCGAAAAGTCTACGTCTACTTCCAGAAGTGTTGGATAGTTTTTTGCTACTTTGTTTGAAACAAGTATGTTTTATTTAAATAAACATATGACCAGTATTTTCAATAAAATATGTATTTATCTACTAATATATATTAATTTATTAACTTCTTAACTCAGTGTTTATTAAATTAGTAACCTATTTGTTAATTTATTCAATTAATTACTGAATAATTAAATGAACCATACCAGTTCAACAACAGACTTGTGAAGGGATTGCTCAGCTGCACGCTAAAATCTGTATTGTACTGGAAATTGTGTGACTCCCCATGAAATGAAACAATGTTTTTTCAACTCTTTTTCTGTCCTGCTATGTTTTCGATGAAGCACTGTGTCACTGAAATATAAAAGACCTCTTTTACAGCCACTGACTTTCAGACAGTGGATCAACTATATATTACAACAGCAGAATCAATAGCTTGAGGCAAACTCTCTTCACACTTCTACAAAAGTGGTGTACAACACAAATGAGATCCTAGACTTGAGATCCACCCGTCCAGGGAGTAAAACTGAAGAACACTAAGAGAAGTACATTTGTTTCTAGACTAGAAGGAAATCTGTGGCATTAGAAACTGTTCAAAGGTGACACCCAGCAACAAGCACATCATCACTAAGCCAGGCAAGGACAGTGATTGTCCCACTCTACTCTATGTTTGTGTGGCCTCACCTCAAGTCCTGTGGGCAGTTTTGGCCACCATAGTATAAGAAAGACAAAGCTATCAGAAAGCATTCAAAGGAGGGTTACAAAGATCACAGAATCAATTAGATTTGAGGAAAAGACCTCTAAAATCACAAGAGTGAAACCTATGACCAAACACCACCTTGTCAACGAGAACATGGCACTAAATGTCTTGTCCAGCAACACCTCCAGGGATGGCGACCCCACCATCTTCCTGCACAGTCCATTCTCATGTCTAGTCACCATTTCTGTAAAGAACTTTTCCTCATGTCCATTCTGAACCTCCCCTGGTGCAGCTTTAAGACTATGTCCTCTCATCCTGCCACTAGCTGCCTGGGAGAAGAGACTGACCTCCCCTGGACACAATCTCCTTTCAGGTAGCTGTAGAGAGCGATAAGGTCACCCCTGAGCCTCCTCTTTCCCAGGCTACACAGCCCCAGCTCCCACAGCCACTCCTCATAGGACTTACCCCCTGGAGTAGACCCTTCACCAGCCCTGTTGCCCTTCTCTGGACACACTCCAGCACCTCAATGTCTTCCTTGAAATGAGGGGCCCTAAAACAAGCACAGCACTCGAGGTGCAGCCTTACCAGCGCCAAGCACAGGCGGAGAATCACTTTCCTAGTCCTGTTGGCCACACTATTCCTGATACAGGCCAGGATGTCATTGGCCTTCTTGGCTACCTGGGCACACACCAGCTCATGTTCAGCAGCTCTCAACCAGCAACCCCACATTCTTCTCTGTTGGGCCACCTTCCAACCACTGTCACCAGCCTGTAGCGCTGCATAGGGTTGTTGTGGCCAAAGTGTAGGACCCAGCATTTGGTCTTGTTGAACCTTATACCACTGCATTTGGCCCACCAGTTCAGCCTGCCCAGGTCCCTCTGCAGAGCCCTTCTACCCTCCCCCAGATCAACACTTCCACCCAGCTCGATGTCATCCGCAAATTTACTAAGTGTATGCTCAATCTGCTCATCCAGATCATCAATAAAGGTATTAAACAGGACTGGGTCCAATGCTGATCTCTGAGGGACAACACTAGTGACCAGCCACCAGCTGGATGCAGCCCCGTTCACCAGCACTCTCTGGGCCCAGCCATCCAGCCAGTTCCTAACTCAGCACAGAGCGCTCCTGTCCAAGCCATGGGCTGCATCTTTTCCAGGAGTATGGCATGGGAGATGGTGTCAAAGGCTTTGAAGTGCAGACAGTGAAGGGTCTAGAGGGGTAGCCATACAAAGAGCTTCTGAGATCACTTGGCTTGTTCAGCCTGGAGAAGACTGAGGGGACACCTCACTGCGGTCTATAACTTACTCATGACAGGCAGGAACTGATCTCTCATCTCTGGTGGTAAGTGACAGGACCTGAGGGAATGGCACGGAGCTGTGACGGGGGGAGGTTTAGACTGGATATTAGAACAAGGTTCTTCACCCACGGGATGTTTTGAACAGGCTCCCCAGGGAAGTGGTCAAATCACCAAGTCTGTCTGAGTTCAAGAAGCATTTGGACAACAGCCTCAGGCACATGGTGCGACCCTTGGGCATGTCCTGTGCAGAGCCAGGAGGTGAACTTCAATGATCCTTCTGCGTCTCTTTCAGCTCAAGAAAGTCTACAGTTCTGTGATTTAAGACAGCTTGAAGAGAGTTCCAGGGGACTACAAGCACTGGGAGGTTTCTACAGTCAGTGGAGACAAGCACAACAGCTTTCCTAACAATCTCCAAATCAGTGAATGCACTTCTGTGTGTGTTATCCAGGACGTAAGACAAAGACTGTTATTCACAAGGTATCTACAGGCCTTCCAAAGGCTTTTTGCTACTCATTTCCATCTAACTTCTGACTGTGAGACCTGGTCTTCTGAGTCTTGGTATACTGTAGTTGACACATAAATGTATAACATCTAAAACAACCAGATCATAGGTCTTCATAGTTTATGATTACAGATAAATAAACCTCTAGCAACTGGAAGTGAAAAGCTTTTTTTTCACCCCCTAAACCTCTGTAGTTCTTCAGTTCATTACAGCCTTGTGAAATACAACTACTGAGGTCTCCACTCTACATGAACCATGGAAATAATGACAGAACTGGTAAGAAATCTGTGTAAGGTCACAAGCAGGAACCAGTATCACTCTTATCTACAGTGTGAGCCAGCAGCAGTCTGGTGCCAGGACCTCTGTTTAACCACTATCTCCTTATCTCAGAAAATGTTACCTAAGCAACTAAAGAGTATGATCTCTCTGCCCAAAAGACAGTTGTGAAATCTGTCAGCTGGGCAATTTCTGGCAAAGTTACATCAACTAATGAGGCAGCAGAGTTCAGATTCATTCCTCCCGAAGGTGAGATAGCTTGCAATTACTGTTGAGAGACATACACCCTCCAGACCACATGGTCTTGAAGTTGGACATCTGCATCCAGGACCTCAGTCTGACACTGTACCACTGATCACCTGGAAGCACATATTTGATCTAATGGCTGCTCATTATTGCAACACAACTGCCTGTCATTAGTTGAAAAGCGAGGGGGAAACACAAAAGAAAATGTGATGCGATATAAGGTTTTCCTATACTAAGGAAACATAAAGTCAGCACAATACTAACTTTACTCCATACATAAGCACCTGTGAAAGCGTGCAAAACACTAGTCCTTCAAGGTCAGTATGGACTCGTTTGCTCCTGTGAAGCAGCCTGAAAGAGAAGTCAAGCAATTTTTTTTAAAATAACCTTGAGGAGGGGAAATGACCCATAAAGGTTTCACAGACAAGGGTCACTGCACACTCCCTCCTGAGGAAGTGTTTAAAACCATGAGATACTTGAAGACATTAAAAGTTCCTTCGTCCTTTGACAGGCAGAATATTTAAATCAAGATACTATCATCACAGAAGGCCTGGGAAAATGTTTTATTGTTTTTCTGACTAGACAACAAAAATCTCCACACTCCACATTCACCCTCTCTTGCTGATGCATGTAGTTCTCTTGCAGACTCCTAATGCTGTTACACATTATATTGAGGCATTACACCAACATAACTCCAGTGAATTCATGTTTTCTGTGAATTCTATGCCTACCATGAAATAATAAGTTAGCCTGACCATTCAAATCTGGGTTGCTTTATTTCTGTATCCCAGCTTGACTACCAATGCTCCAGAGCTCTGGATACTCACCTACGGGATCACAGAGTATTTTAAATGACACATTGCCATGAAGAACTCACAAGACCAATAAAACACTGAAAAAACCTAAGAGCTTCACATCTCCTTATACTTCTATGTATATACATGCTTGTAGGAAGTGTGAGCAGCTCTTCACAACAGCATCTTTGCTCCAAGGAATGGCCACTGAAACAGACCCTTGCCAGCACAACACAGCAGCATAATCCCTGCACTCCGTAATTTTTCCTGGATGTACATTCACACGGAAAATTGCAGCGCAGCAGATTCTGGTATAGGAAATTACTTAGGCCAATCTACTGCAGTAAATCATTCTTCTCAGTGGATCTGAGGACCAGAACTAAACTCAGTGAAGCACAAATTCCCAGGTATCTGCCCCCAAGGCACACCGCCCAGCCAGCAAGGTAGGGCACATCTGGCTGCTCATGCAGAATCCCATGCTTCTCAGTTGGCACACTGTGTATTTACTTTCATTTCACATTTTTAACACAGTTCTTTTGCTTAATTTTTCAAATAGCATGTGTCACTAAGAGAGTAAGATGATACGACAGTGAAAGATTTACACTTTTCTCTTTTCTCTCCAGCATTACTATCTTCGTATGTTAACAATGTACTGAAAGCTGAGAGCAGCTGCTCCTGTGCAGTGGAAACAAAGCATTTAGCAGTAAATGCTCCATAAAAAACTTCCTTTATGTATGCAATGGTTACTATAACAAGACAGCAAAACTTTTAAATTCAAGTTTTCTTTACAATTATTAATTTCTATCTTTTTTTTTCATTTCAGTATTATACTAAGAGAAATTTTAAAAGTGGGTTGTATGACCTTGTTTTCCTAATCAGCCCAAGACAAAAAGACATTTCAGCAGCAGCAGCAGATCAGCAGCGCCTACACTCACATGAAAAAATGAAGATGTGCTAAGAATACGCCAGTTAACAAGTATGGAAAACCAAAACCAGTTAACATTGTACAGAAAAATGCTATCCCTTACTTTTTCCTGAGCAAAGAGAATTGCTAGGGCATGAAGAACTCATTCATCACTATTTGTGCCACCAGGTTGAAACAGAGATGATCAACCCCAAAGAGCAGGCTCCTAAGATCTTTAGTTCCACCCATTTTTTTGGCTCTGGGATGGCTGAGCACCAAGGTGCCTATCAAGCCATTCTATCTCTCCCCTCCTCAGCTGCACAGGGGGAGAGAGAATACGGTGAAAGGCTCATGGCTCAAGATAAGGACAGGAGAAATCACCTAACAATGACCATCATGTGCAAAACAGACTCAACCTGGTAAAATTAATTTAACTTACTGTCAATTAAAATCAGAGTAGGGTAATGAGGAATAAAACTGAATCTTAAAACACCTTCCCCCTTCCTCTCCCTTCTTCCCAGGCTCAGCTTAATTCCCAATTTCCTTACCCCCTCCTCCCCAGGCAGTGCAGAGGGAAGGGGAATGGGGGCTGTGGTCAGCTCATCACATGTTGGCTCTGTCATTCCTTCCTCCTCAGGGGGAGGACTTCTCACACTCTTCCCCTGCTCCAGCATGGTGTCCTTCCCACAGGAGACAGTGTTCCACAAGCTTCTTCAACGTGAATCCTTCCCACAGTCTGCAGTTCCTCATGAACTGCTCCAGCATGGGTCCTTCCACAAGGTTTCAAGTCCTGCCAGGATCCTGCTCCGGTGCAAACTTCCCATGGGGTCACAGACTCCTTTGGGCATCCACGTGTCCCAGTGCGGGACCCTCCATGGGCTGCAGAGGCACAGCTGCCGCGCCGTGGCCTTCACCATGGGCTGCAGGGGAACCTCAGCTCCAGCAGCAGGGGCACCTTCTGCACCTCTCTCTTCACTGACCAGAGCTGCTTCTCTCACATGTTCTCACTCCTCTCTTACAGCCACTGTTGTGCAGCTGGTTTTTTCGTCACCTTAGCTATGCAACCCCAGAGATGCTGCCACCATCACTGACAGGCTCAGCCTTGGCCAATGGCAGCTTCGACTGAACAATATTGATTATTTGCTATTGATCTACAGAACATCAGGGTTTGTTTAGCTCCAACACTCTCAGTGGAACTGCAAAGCAGTTTACCTAAATGTGCCTGCTTTCACAGTCTCAGAGACATTCTTGGCCTGAAATTTTTCATGACTTTGCTCCCGTATTGGGGCAAACTTTTTGCACTAAAGCCTGAGTACAATCATGCTCAGGATTTTGGAGTCATGCAAGAAATAAGTAGAAAGGGGAGCGGATGAGAATGAGCACTCCCCTCCCTCTAGTTTTGCAAATGAGTCAACAGTTCTTTACCTTATGAACTTATAAACAGCTTAATTTATTTATACAGCTGTGGAGTGGTACATTCTGAGGCCATTAGAAATCCCTCACATTATCCAGATCTTTTGTAGCACAAAGTAAAGAAGGTCTCACAATAATTTCTGTACCAAGCCAATAAAGTCTACGCAAAGGACAGATATTCTTCATAAACATTTGCAGTGTAGATTTCAAGACTGCAAGTGATGGAGAATCCCCCATTTCCTATAGGAGACGTCTACTTTACATTGTTCCTACCAACACTTTTTATTCCTTTGACAAGTTTTTTTGGGGTGTGGTGTTTTTTTGTTTGTTTGTTTGTGGCTTTTTTGTTTTGTTTTGTTTTATAATGCATTGCATGATAAAGTATAGAGTAGCTGGGAGGAAAAGAAAACCTAAACAGTGCTCAGGCATATTCCGCATGCAACAGCATGAGTAATATAGGATCAAGCATCCTTATGGTGTTGCAATTCACATTCCGCCTGTTCTGTACTTCTCCACCAGAAAGGTAAGACAAAGAGGAGTTAGAACTTACTGAAAATAGCAGATCTAAAATGTCACATTACTACACAAAGGGAGATTCTCGTCCCCATTTTTAAGAATACTTCAAGAAAAGAGCATTAATATTTCTTTCCAAAAATCTTAAAATGTAGAAAGAAAACACATATATTGTGAGGAACTTAATTTTTCTTCGACCTTTCCTTTGCATTTGACCGTCTTTTTTGTCATTTCTAGTTTATGCTGGAGCCAGTTAAACTGAAATGTGACCTGTGGTATTCCAGCAACACTATCACTCCTTCATTGTGCATCACTAAAAGTTTCATGGTAAAAAATACACACCCCAAACATACCCCTGGAAATATGTTCAGCAGCCACATTCATTAATGTTTGTGGCTTGCTTCCTTGAAAGCAAATCAAGTCAAGGTCCACTGGTCACAAAAAGAGATTTACATTATTCTTTAATATGATACAGTAGGTGCTGATTTTGAGTGAGCTTGAAGTACACATTTAGCTTGCAAAACACTACATATTTATCTGCTTTACTAAAAAGAAAACAGAATTAGAGGAGATTCCTCGCATACTGAATGACAATTGATGACTCCATGGAAATACACACTTTGAGCATCTCACTGAAAGCCAGAACAATTTTTTTTCCATGTCACTTGAACATATAAGCTTAATGCTCTATCATTGTATGATTATAACACATATTACTAAACTAAATTAAAGAAACCACTTTCACTATTAAATTGGACAATTTAGTTCTTGGCACATGGAGACCCTTGAGCAGTAAAGCTGGAACAGCTCATGAACTCAAGAGGTGTGGAAGGACAGCATTACATTTGCAGCCACTTGCCAAAAACATGAAGAGGGCCCAAAGCTACAGAACGTGTCTGAGTATCACAGAGACAGCCAAGAGTCTGCAGATGATGAGACTAACTGCAAGTACCTGCGCTGCCTTCACACCTCCACATCAGGGCAACATCTCCCTCACAGCCCTGAAGATGTTCTTGAGCACACACAGAGTGAGCAAAAGAGAAGACTACAGACCAAAGCTAAAGTCCAAGTGCTTAAGTGTCAGAAGAAACATGGGCTTTGTGTCCTACTGCCAAGCATTTCAATGACTTCTATAAGGCGCCATTTACTGCCCCAGTATCTCCCCTTCTCTTCACAATACCCTAAGGCTGTGAAACCTCTTTTCCTTTCTGCTAAAGACAGAAGGGCCACGCAGACCAAAGGCTTCACACCCTGTCAAATCTCAAACTATGCATTTTGAGACAACAACAATGCAATAATATTTTATAATGATTAGACTCTCTAGGATCAATCTGTCTCCATACAGAGGGATGCAAAAGAAACCTGTCACTTGTGACATTTGGAAACAAAAATGAATTCCTGCAAGAAGTGACAGTCATTACTGGCCAACGTGAATTATAGTATTTATTCTCACACTGCCCAGATAATGCTCTAAAAAATAAAGAGCAAATTAGTCACATTTATTAGAGTGTGAAAATAAGACAGATGCTTTATTGCAGGACCTAGTGCTTCTGCATAGTCCTGGGCTTATTCAGCTTAATCTGGCTAAATGCAAACAACATGTGCTTTTGTCAACCCAGTGCTGTGCAACATCCCCAGCAGTGCCCATCACATCCTCCGCTTCAGATGAGAATCTCCCTGGCTCAGAGAACAGGTGAAGCAAGTGACATCCCATCTGCAGAAGGCCATCAATCTGGCTTCATACAGGCAAAACTGTATTCCGGGAGATGAACTGAGGCCACCAGCTGTTATGCAGATAAATTCAAGACAATATGGTAGATCATGTCAAGCTGCTCTGAAGACAAAGGCTGGGATTCTCTCTAGCCATTAGACTATGTTCTAACTGTGCCATTGTATTTTCTTTTAAGGTTTTTAGTGAGGAACAAAGCTGTCTCCTCTTTTCAGGTCAGATTCAGAGAAGTCAACATATGAAGGGAGATTAAGCCTAAAAACTTCTGAAAAAAAGCAGCTTTCTGCTATTCCACTTTGCTACTCCTTTCTTTCCTCATAGCCATGCATCATTCCCACACATGGCCCAACTGTTCTTCAAGCAGCTTTTAGATTGTTCTACATACACAGTCATGTAAAAAATAATGTCATATTTTTCTGTTTATATTTCCAATTTATATCAATGCAAGACGGAGTGTGAAGAGACTCTTATTTTAGAAAAAAGCACAGGCTGTTTTCATAAAACACAAAATAATACACTTTCACAATTCTATTCTGAAATAAAATGGTTCATGCAACAGCTTTCACTGAACTGAAAAGGTGTGAATTAAAACAGGTTTCATTATGTTTGTGAAAATTAATCTCTCCACGAGCCCTAAATGAGAGCACAGTTTGCTTTCTTCATACGCGTCTCTCAAGCGCTAATTTCAGTAGCCAAGACACAGATGGCAGCAAGCAGTGTTTTGTAAGCAACCACTCACTGCAATTTTTCCCTAGGTAAGGAAAACTGGAATTGGATTCATTTGCCTCCAATTCAAGCCACAGACCATCTCTGTTATCAGTACAGAGGTGGGAGAAACTGAAACACAAACCATACAAAACCCGCTAGTGCTGCAAAGTTTAAACACAACTCAATTGACAAAACCTCCCACATTTCCCCTTGAGGGAACCCAATCATGCTCAAAACCCTCTCCTTAAAATCATGTAGTTTGTGTGTATCTGCACCTATAGCAGTACCTGCCTGTCTCAGTGTAGACTTCTATCTTCACAGCCCCTGATGATTTGTATCACAGGTTTGACTAAAATAAACCTAAAAGCAAATCCCTGAGACACCAAAATTATTTAAAATTTTATCTACTATGTAGGTAGGGAGATCTTACTAATTTAAGAGCAACAGTTTCCTAGCTAAATGGCTTCCAGGATTAGATCTCATTGGCGCAAATCAGGTTCAAAAGGCTCCTTTTCTTCCTCCACACTTTCGACCTGGAATTGCCTTCAAATATGGAGTGTCATTCCTCCTGGGGGTTGGGACCAAGCCAGCTGGACATGGCATTCGATGCTCTGTGCTACCACCTGCAGTCCACTTACCAACCACAACACAGACAACCGAACTCAGGAAATCCTGCCATTCACCCTGTCAAGGGCAGGTGCTATGAACCTACCTCTCGTTGTAAGTGCAGACCTCAGGAAAAGGGCAATGCCTTCCCGAATAAAAGAATCGGGAGACACAAACAGGGTGAAGGATAGTGGAAAGAATGTCTGGATCCAACAGCAAGTTGGAACAGAGGTTGCATTTACACTGGACACTTCGCTTTCAGGATTGATGTTGGTGGGGTCTGCTGCCTGTCTTCCTGCTTGCCTAGCGTTGAAAATCATGTCTTTAAGAAATGAAGCATCGTTTTGTTAAGAGTTTTTGTTAGAACTCTGTGATCTATCTCAAAATCAGATGTTCTGCTTTGCAAAAGTTTATTTGTTTTACATAAACACTCACCTGGGTCTATTAAGTTCAGAACTCCTGTGACTGTATTCCCTTTCTTTGTTCCACCCTTTGCAGCTGCAGAACAGCATGATATATCCATAAGAAAATAATGACAAAAAAAACCCCACCCTTGATTTGGTTTTCAAACTTTAACCCACTAAAATTGTTTCCTGTTTGGTTGGTTTCTTTCCTCACTGGCATCCATACTTTCCAGGAGTTACAGATGCCATGCTGCACACAAGGGGAGCTCAGGACCTTAGAGAATTTGGACTTTAATATACAGGTTTTTCACTATTGTTTGCAGGATGAGGTATAGTCTTTAAAATAGAAAGTAAAAATATAACTGGAACCAGGCTCTGCTTTCAGCTTTCCAACAGTCCAGTTGCTCACCTCTGACCAAAATCCTGTGAAAACAGGATTATGAAATGCAAAAATCTACAGAGAAGACAATCTTTGAAATCTGCATTAGAGAACCGTTTCAGATAAGAATCACACCATCTCTCTTGATATGGGCTTGGATATATATACTGAGAAAGGTTACTCTAGAATTTTAAAAATTACTCAGCTTTACTTTGGAAGCATCCTTCAACTCAAATACAAACAGCACCACCGAAATGAGGGCCTTACATAACAAAAGAAGGAGCAAATGTTTGATGGGGATGCCAAAACAATGACTTATGGAATAAACCCACTTCATCTGTTAAAAGTCTTGGTCAAGCCCTTAAGTTTCTCCTTGCCTCAGTTTCCATACATAGAAGTAGAGTAAGAGAACCTGGCATGATGGTAAATACATCATGGTTTCTGAAGTGCTCAGATTCCACAGCTAGCAAGTGACTTCTGAGTGCCTACAACTCTGCCAAGCATAGCAGAGGGTTTCACCTGACAGCTGGCATTTCCAGCTCTGCACCTCACCCCACTCTGGATGTTATCAGCACTTCTTAGGGAAAACAGAACCCACGACGTGCCTCTGTACCAGGTACCTCAGCTCACGCATTCTTTCCCCTGCACACACACACACACGCCCACACACACAGCAAATCCAACTTCTCCGATCACTGAGTGAACACATTGCCTTATTTGCCATTCTTCCAAAGGAAGGACAACACAGCAGATGGTTCTACATAGTGATAACATGTCAAGAGTCCTGCAGAAAGACACAGAAAGCAGTGGGCTGGATTACAGAAGCACAGTCCCGGTCCCCACCCAGATGGGCTCCTCACTGGATTCAGTAAGCTAACGCTGAGGAATCCTGGCAAGAATTTTACCATAATGAGAGAGGTCACGGGTCTCTGGTTAATCAAAAGAAGCTATTAGAAATTCAATTAAAGTAAAAATCCTTCCAAAATAACTGATATTAAAAGTGTGTTTGAATTACTCAAGGAAGAAATTTAGTTTTCTACCACTTAAGGCTTTTCTTATTAAAGAACTTGGTATCATAGAATTTACAGGGTTTTCCCTACCAGGAAATCAGTCTCATTTCATTATCTCTACTCTTTCCAATTCCAAGAAAAAGCAATGCATTATCAGTTAATAGATATCCTTAACACACATTTTTGGTTCTTTTTGCATGTGAAAGAAACTAACACAGTCAAAAATGCCTAGCACAACTGATTTACCTGTGCCTCTCTGCCGAAAAACGTCCTGAGCCACAGGGACACTGCCCCTCACTCCACACAATCGCTGAAAATAAATCTCCAGCGAGCAATTTTGCTTTGCAAAAGTCACAGTAACATCAGGATGTGTCCCCATACGAAAGGGATTACTGCCTGGCTCCCTAAGTTCAAGATCCCACAAATCTTTCATGTGTCAAGACAGCTGCTGGCAATATTTTTCTTTCTTTTTAAGTGGGATGTAACAGAATCTGAGTAACCTCAGGTAAGATTTAGACAGTCCTCAAGCCATAGAGAGTCATGTATTTGACATGCAATCCTTCTGACAGGCCAGGTAAAGATGCTGCTACTGAATACTGTTGATACAACTCTCCATTCACTTGAGTGTCTTTTCACAGAAAGATGTCCAGAGCGTTGACCACCTTTATACTTTGGAAGGGGCAGAAAGTAGCAAACAAAGTTATAAAGTCCTCAGATACACCTTCTAAAGATACACCTTCTAAAGGTACCAGACCTGATTTTCTTCTCCCTTAAGTGTGACACTCAGAGACTTAACTACATCTCCGGCTTTACTGTTGAGCGAAGACCATCAGAACTTACGTCTCCCAGCAACTTTTGACCTGACTGCAACACATTAAATCCGAGAAGCCCAAAACAAACTACATGCCAAGGAACAATAAAACAATTTTTCGAGCAGCAGAACTACTCTAAATGAAAGATTTGAAGGATATCTGCGCTTGAGAGCTGCCTGCTTGTAACTCTACTACTCTAACAACAATCAGCCCCTCGGTCTGCAGCAGAAAACCTTCCCCAATGGCCAAACAACCCTCCGCAGAACCCCTGTGGGATCCGAGAAGTTTGTGAGATGACTTTCCCTGGGCCCTGCGTGCCCCGTGCCGTGTTTGGGGCTCCCCCCCGGCTTTGGGGCGGCTGCGGCGGCCGCGGTGCCGGAGGGGNCGGCCGCGATGCTGGAGGGGACCGGCCGCGGAGCCGCCGCTGCCGAAACGCGCCCGCCGCGAAGCCGCCGGGATGGAGGGAGAGCCCCGGAGGGAAAGCGGCAGGCGCACCCTTCCGACCCACGGGCACGGGAACCCCCGGTGTAAATCCCCCTCCCGGAGGAACGCTCCAGAAAACGGGGGGGGCACTCGCACCCCTCCCGAACTTCAGCCCCGCGCCCCGGCAGAAACCACGCGAGGATGCTCCGCCAGCTCCCCGGGC
>VWZG01009767.1:884145-982463 GCA_013396735.1 Grallaria varia | reverse complement strand
ATGGGGGTGGAATCTGCAAGTCATTAAAATAATTCCTGTCTTTTTACCTTCAATATAGCAAATGTAAAACATGCTAAAAAAAACCCCACGTAGTTAAAAAAATAGCTTCTTCCTGTGATTCAAAGGCCCCACTGTGGTATATTGACTGCACATAACAGCCACATTGATTTTACGTCAGCCAAAATTGATGAGCTGAAACCCTTTATGCCTATATGACCTGAACTGAAGGCAGAGAAAAAAGGACATTTTTGTATGTAAAGATCCTAGGCTTTTTTATGTAAGAACAGACAAGGAATAGGGAAGCGCACAAATATATTGTCAGCCTTCTAAAACTTAATTTTTTTAAGCCAGGTGTGAATGTGCTCTGTGATTTCAGCAGGGTTTCCATGTTCAGAGCAAAGCATCTAAGCAGAGTGCACGTGTGCCAAAGCTCACTCAATTTCAGAGGTGCCGAGCTGTGACTATTTAACACCTCTAAGACCACTTTATTTTACGTACTTAGCCATGACATGACAGTCTTCCCACAGCACAGCATGTAGGCTTTGTTTGAAGGAAGTAGAATATTCAATTACTTTGCTTCCATACTATTTTCTAGTATGGCAAATTATCTTGATTAAAAAAAAATAATAAAAAAATCAAAGTACTACTATATCCTGCACCATCAACACCAATACCTACAACCAACAAAAATTATTCCACAAGTGTCACCAAGCAGATGAAGGGAAAGCACAGAGATTTTATGTGATGATGACAAATGCCACTTTCCCCCTCTCTTGAGAGAAGCTCCACCAAGACCCCCAACCCTTGTGTTACAGCCAGAGGTGCAAAAGGTTCTTATCAAAGGACCTGAGTACAAATCTGTAAAAATTGGGATGTCTTGATGGTTCCTATCTGTTTTTCTCTTACCAAAAGGAGTATCTCAAGGCCACTGGTGACTGTATGTAAAGCACGTTGTAATCTTCTCTTCCTGTTGCACGCAGCTATTCTTTTTCCACACCAGCCAGAAACTTTGGCATACGAGTAAGTCTTTGTAATTTGGCCCAGGGATGGGAAACAAATCGTGCCTTTGTTTTTAATGTAAACATTAGCAAAACGCACACAACATTCTACTCCTTCTAGACCAAATAAAGCCAAAATTAATTTATGATTTTTTAAACACTTCACTGTCAGTTATGTTCTAGAGGCCCTGACTTTTTGTTCAGAAATGAATTTAGATTTTCATGACAGGCTGGCTGAGCAGTTTGGAAAATGCCACCCAGGAATATATATACTGTCTCCTATACAAGGTTTTGTCCCTGAGAAACAGCTCAGCTTTGAAATCAGGGAGAAGTACGAGAAGTGAGAACCCACACCTTTATTTGTTTCCTTTTAGAAATAATAACATTGTTCAAATTTATTTTCATACAAAGCATTACAGAGCTGAAGTCTGAGATATTACAGGATTGCATCACCAATAGGCTTGCAGCCATCTGAAAGAGTATTCAAGGATCATTTTATAACCATTGGAATTCAGCTGACCCCACAGAGATTGGTGAGACAGCAACATAAATCCACCTGCAACAGAAAGCAGCAATGCCTGCTGGAGTTCAGTCAGAGTCCAGTATTTCTGACTCCACATGTGGGTTCTGATCAGAGTAGTTATGAACCAGCATCTTCTTAGCATGAAAACACACTAATGGTCCTTCCCAGATGCCTGAAAGACTGGCTTTAGGGCTGAGGAAGATGGGTCCCAGGACACTTCTTAAATGAGAAATCCCACAAATTTCCATTCCATGGAAAATTGCAGCACTATATAAAATGGGGAATATTACCATAGTAAATAAAATAAAATGTTATTTGGTGGCACATGAGTGCAATACATAACATTACTAGCAATCCAGTCCTAATTCCTAGTATAATTGTCCTTCTAAAATAAAATAGAAAATTTAAAAAACAAAAAACAAAAAACAAAACGTTTTCATTAAGGCTGAGTTAAACCCACTATTGCATTCACAGTTAGATTTCTACCATAACGAATCATTTTGATATCTTTATAGCCCCAAGGCAACCCCAGTTCATGCACAGACCACTTACATCTCTTTCACAGACGCATCTCACTCACAGCATTTGCTACAAATCACATAAATTGTGACACCGGGCACAAATACTGCCTTGTGTTGTTTTACTCGGCCAATTTCCCTTGGAGCTCCATGGCACAGAGCCCCAGTTTCTAATACTCAAGGAGAAGACCCAGAGAGCTCCCCCAGTGTCATGCATTCACTTTACTGGTATTACCTCCCTTTCCCTTGACTGAGAAGAAACACACAATAAATACTTCTACTTATTAATGAGACATTTGGGGAAAAGTCATTGGCAGTGTGCCTAAAGCACATCACTGATTGCCACTGTCATGGAAAAAGGAGAAGGGAAGAAAGAAAGGTGACCTGTCAGACACACCATTGTTTGTGTTCTCCATCTCTGTCATGGAGCTGTCCAGGGATCTCAAACACATCCATTCACAAGGGTTTTATCACCTCTGAGCACATAGTTTTGTAAGTCTTGGGATTCTTTCCCTTCTCCTTCACTGACTTCACTTAAGAAGGCCAATTATTTCCCCCACACAGGAATGAAACTGCTATTTGCATTTATGAGTGCATCAATTAAAGGTTTAATCAAGTTTATTTCACTTACAGAAATGACAACATCTGCTCAGGTTCTGACCTCAAACGACAGAGAATATCTCAGGGTGACAAGTGACCATAATTCTCATTTGAAAAAATTATGTCTCAAACATCTGGAGCTGCACAAAAATAAGAGCAGGACATGGGTGGGAACACTGGGTTGAGGATTTATCTTGGTAGTATTCACTGTCTTTGTCTGATGTCAAACAGCAGAGTATGTGGCTGAGACTGGTGTACACAATCTCTGATTCACTGAGAATTAACTGAAATTTTAAGGAAATTCTTGCTATTCCTAAGAAAAGTGAAGTGTGTGTTTATGCATTAGTTAACACAAAATAATATCTATCCTCAAATGAAAGTATAAAGTATAGAAGAAAGGAAATATTTTCTTTGTAAATGTTTAACTTTTATGAAAGGTTTTATTCTTTATATTTAATCGAACTGCTGTAAAAATTTCTCACTATTTTTGACTGTAACAGTGGAATGTTCTGCATCTCATGGGATTACCTTTGAAATCTTTCTCAGGATCTCTTCTTACCATTGATTCCTTTTGTTTTAAATTTAGAAAAGATTAGAAACACCAAAATGAGATAGCAATAGTTACCATAACAAGCTAAATTTAACAGATAGTAAAGTGTTCCATGGAAGGGAAATGAAAAACTAATACAGAGGAGCAAAAATGCTTTAAATAATCTAGATTAACTGAGATAGGCAGCTCTTTTGCTGGTAGATACAGATATAAAATATTCCAAAGGCGAGCTATCTTTACCTTTGTCTCCAGAGATTCCTAAATCAGAGGAAGGATGTGAATAAGTGGATGACAGGCTCAGCAGGTGGTGTGCCACTGGCACGCAGGCACACTTGACGTTTCCAAATACTGTATCAGCTGGCTGATTAATTAGTTGCAGCTCAGTGATTTCAGGTGGAATTTACAGCTTGATCCTAGCAAGCAGAGTACAGTGCTGCACTAGCAGAAGGGAGAGCTATCAGAAAATATAAAATCCCTCCAGCCCAAAAGACAAACAAACTAAGTTCACAGTAAAGTCAGAGCGTTGAACACGTGCAGTGAGAGGGGGTTTTTGCACTGCTCTTGCATGTGTGGCATTTCCCTTATTCATCCGTCAGAGCTTCAAATAAATGTGAGTTTCAAAACTAACTCCAAACAGAGCAATCCAAAACAAAAACAAAATTATAATTCCCCAAAAGTGCTTAAAGCACATGGGTGGGGGGCAGAGGTGCGAGGGGGAAGAGGAGAACCATAACTATTTCATTAAAAAAACCCAAAACCTGCTCATACCATAAATTAGGTGACTACTTTTACAACACAGTCTGACTTCCAAATCTTTTAAACCTGCTATGTCTTCTGCACATATGTGCCAACTCTTCCTTTATCAGAACTAACTGTTTACTTTTTTCTCCAGTCTTCAGAACATTGCTGTTCTAATTCTGAATATAGTAAAGGCCTATGACTGAACTTGTGAGAAAAGCTGTGTTCATGAGTGGAGACAGAAATTCTACTTCTTAAATTAATAAATTTCCTTTAGCAGATTTCCTGTAATATTTCTTCCTTTATGGAAGAAATAAATAAAAAATATATGTCCTGGTTTTGGCTGGGATAGAGTTCATTTTCTTCCTAGTAGCTGGTACAGTGCCGTGCTTTGGATTCAGCGTGACACTTGTGTTGGCAACACACTGATGGTTTAGGTGTTGCTCAGTAGAGGTTACTGAGCCAAGGGCTTTTCAGTTTCCTGTGCTCTGTCCGGGAGCAGGTGAACAGGAAGCTGTGAGGCAGCCTGGCCAAAGGGATACCGACATCACAGAGTATCAATCCCAGTATCTAAACTGGGCCAATTTGGTTGGGAGGGGCTGATTGCTGGGATGGGCTGAGCATCAGTCGGCAGGTGGTGAGCAGTTGCATTGTGCATCCCTTGTTTCTCTTGGGGTTTATTGCCGTCTGTCTCTCTTTTCCATTTGTCATTATCATTAATAATACTAATAGTATATTTGATTTTGTTTTGATTCTTAAACTATTTATCTCAACCCACGAGGTTTACCTATTCTTTATGATTCTTGTCTCCACTGGGTAGTGAGGTAGCAGCTGTGCGGTGCTTGGTTGGGGCTGAGGCTGAACAATGACAGACACTTTTGGTGCCCAACATAGGGCCTGCAGGATTGCGATAACAACAGATTTGATCAGAGCATATTAAACCAAAGTTATTATAAGCAACAATTGTATTGCTTTAATAGTTGCTGGTCACTGTGTTATCTCATTTGCACATGTGTTCATAGGTACATATATGTCCCCTGTGGTGACGTTTATCCTCAATGGGTCCGGGCTAAAGTTATAGATTTGTTGTTCTTTGCTGTAGTGGTTTATGACATGATAGAACCACTGGTCATGAACCTAATCTTGTCTGTGCTCGGCACTGCGTCACCTCTGTACCTCGGGAGCCATCTCGTGGGAACTATTAACAATCACACCTTTTAACTGTTCGTCGTAGAGCCAAAAGGACCATAATTTCCAAAACATTTCTTTCATTTGCCTGTTTTTCTGGTTATGAGTATGACAGTTTGTGAGATGGGCTCAGGAAGACCGAGCATGAGTTCATTCATCAGGTGGACACTCCCAAGGATTTGCATGAAGTCTATGTAAGAGATGGGCACAAATGTGTCCTGCAATAATAACACGTGTATTTACTTTTTTCAACTATTTTTTTTTTTCTGGAACCTAGAAAATATTAACTATTTGATAGAAAGGCTTCCATTAAAGTAAACTTCAAAAGATGCTAATCTTTCTTTAATAAACTATGGAACAATGTGCTGTTCAAACAGTAACTGAGAAGACTCAAGCAAAAAAGCATTAATATTATCTAGAGATCATATTAATGAATTTCCTTAATCAAAGAAAGCCTTTGAAGGGAATTTTCTTGAGCAGATAAGAGAAAGTAACTAGTGGTGGGAAGACAGTGTGGTTGATAGCAGATAGAATGCCAAACGCTACCAAAGAGAGACGCCCTGTGGTAACAGCCTAAACTGTCATTCTTGCAGTCATCTGCAAAGAAACAGCATAAGAAATTATATACCGTGATTAAATAATTGCTTATAAAACCATCTCTTTAAATAATACAGGTAACAACAGCACAGATTTGATGTGGTAATTTCTACTTCCAAAGGGCCACTTACAAATTTAAGCTCATTTTTAAGCTCACAGATCAAAGTGTTGATCTTTTTCGTGCCTTTCCCTCTCCTTGCCTGAGGTGTGACTGTCCATGCAGCTATAGCTCTCATTCTGTCACATCCTCTAATAATTCACAAGAAACCCTTTTGCCAGCAGTGTCAGGCACTCCCACCAGCTCACCATATTAAGGAAGTCTTACTGCTTAAATTTGGTTTTTCACATTTCTTGTCTTCACTTGAAAGGTCCTTCAAAGCCTTTTGCTGACACCTTTGCACACTTACATTACCACCAGACCTCTCTAATTCCCAGACAAAAGGGATATGATGGAAAATTGAAGCTCCTCCAGCTGCAAGAGCCACAGGAACTCACAGCCACAGAGGTCACTGCAGCTTTGGTCAGATGTGGCATCATGATGTGCCCAGGCTTCGTGTTGAGGTCTCCTCAGCTCCTCTGCCCCCTGCTCCGCTCTGCTGCTCCTACCCATGCAGCAGATGTGCCCCAAGTGGCAGCAGGTTAAGCTGGCCCCTCTCTGCAATTAAGAAAGCAGATGGGCCCTAGCTGAGTAGTCCCAAAGAAGTTCTGCCCTCAGCAGAGCAGAGGTGCTGCTCCATGTTTCTCTGCACGTGTTCAGAGATGCCTCTGAAACGGCAGGATCAGGTAGAGCTGCTGCCATGTAGGTAATTTTTTATAACACAGTCAAAGGACAGTGAGGAAAATGGGGCATTTTGTTCTTGAGAGGGTTTCCTGATGATTCCCATGTACGTTGGAAATAAACACGGATTGAGGGACTTTTCACTAGGATGGGCATGGTGCCTGTAGCTCGGGGAAGGCAAGAGATAACTCTGGTTTCTTCCAAATCTACCAGACCAGCTAATCATGCAGCCTCTCCCTTGCCTGGTTTTATCAAAATGGGCTTACCATAAATAATTTAATCTAATGGAGATGGGAGAAGGAGAGAAGGAGAGGTTAACCTGGATTGTGTTCATAGAAACAGCCTCAAGGGCAAGTATGTGTGCCTTTGACTGAATCTCAGGCTCAGCTGAACTGAGGTGGACAGCAACTAAAATACAAAGATGGAGAGAAAAAAACTTAAAGAATCTGGAATTATTGAATTAAACAGTAACTGAAAGGTAACTGAAATATATATATATTTAAATTTTTCCATTAAATGAGTGTTTCTGGACACAAACAGCATCAATGTAAGCTGTAGTTTAATAAAATCAGCTGCAAAGCATATGGTTGAGCAGCCTCTGCTGTCTCACGTTCTACATGGTAGTGCTCCCAGGTGAGACCATTAACACTGCTGTCTTAAAGTCTTCTAACTCATTTAACTTAATGGCTTGGAATAAATGTCCATCATCTTCCTGAACTGCAATGCTAAAACCTCATTCATTATTCCACCCACATTTCTCATCTTTACAGGCAACGGTTACACACTGAATATATATTTGAAATTTTTAGCTCCCTCTGTTGTGCAACCATAGAAAGAAAAAAACCAAAAAGTGCTTTGATAATTAAAGCAAAGTAGAACTAAATAGATTTAGCCCAAAAATGTAAGGAAATACTTAAAACTTAATTTCTTGTTTCCCCCTGTGTTGAGCAGCCAAGGTCTGAACACAACATCACAACAGAGGAAGTGGCCAAGCCTCACTGCACATTCCTTTAAAAAAATCAGTCAGATGCACTGGACTGAAATACTCAAACAACTTTATGCAGCAGTCACACTGTGATGGGGCCACATCAATGTGCTTCAATATACATGTTGTGTTGGTGAACAACTGCCTCTACATACATCACACCAAAATAACAAACCATTGCAAAAAAAACAGCTCTAAAAACACTTTCAAAGACATAAAAAGTTCGAAGTGAATGAAAGTTAGAACTTTAAGAATGAGGATCGGTACCATCCACACACAAAAGAAAAAATAGGTGTGTGATGCCACAGAGTGTTTTCCAAAGCAGGGTGCATATTGAAGACAAGCACACTTTTTGCTTTTTGCCTGCCAAAACATGCTCTGCCACTGTGTATCTTGGCCAAGGGCTCATGAAAAGTGCTCCAGTGCCTGCCCTGAGCTTGCATCGCATGCAGGCAGAGCGAGGAAACAGCAGCTCTGAATGATGCAGCAATTCTGGAGCCCTTCCAAGAACAGGCTCCTTTGCACAAGCAAGAATCCCTGGGGAAATGGAGCCAAGGGAAAAGCAGAGTTCACTCCCATTCCAAGCTTGCAGTGGGCAAACCAGTACACAAAACAAAAATAAACAAACAAAGAAAGAAATAGACCTTTTATTCAGCATCAATGAAGCTCATATTTCTGCCTCATTAGGAGCAGGTTAGCTAGTGCTCAAAACAAAAACAAAAATGAAAATAATGAGAAGCATAACCAAGGTTGCCTTTTGGTCTGTAAAAACTCCTACCATGAACAAGCTCTAAGAAGTAAAACCAAGGCTGTATGGTGGATCTTAGGCTTGAGAGAAACCTTCAGCCCTATGAAGAAGAGGATGGAAACAGAAAAGGTAGCGGCTTAGTGCATGGTTTCCCACAATTCACAGCATAGGCATTAGGAGAAAGAAGTGACTTCTGACGGAAAGATTGAGAAGAGAGGAAAAAAAAAAATCTTCTTTTCATTATGAATTCCCAGAGCAGATATATGTTTTTAGATGTGTGAACAAATGTTCCCAGTTATGGAATTTAAAATGCTTTAAAGTTGGGAACAAGAAGGAGATTTACTCATCTTCCACACAGAGAAAAAAATTCATCCTTGCTCTGGACAGAAAGGAGCATCACTTAGAATCTTGTGATACCAGGTTGGATAAAGTCTCCATATTCTACCTTGAGATTTAAACTATGCTTAGGATTATTTTGCAAAAATTTCTTGGGTAAAATTAAGGAATATCAGCACAGTTGTACCTTAGACAGTGAACTACATTTAACCTCAGTACCTGGAACAAAGATAGAGAAGATCATGCTGAGTGCTGTTGAAAGACTTCTAAAAAATAATGCAATCATCAATCATGGACAACACGAGTTCCCAAAATGGAAAGGTCTGTCTAACTAATTTGATATCCTTCAATGAGAAGGTCACCCATCTACTGGGTGAAGAGGCAGTGGTGGATATAGTTTGTCTGGGTTTTAGGAAGGTTTTTGGGACTGTCTTTCACAGTATCCTTCTGGACACGTTATCCAGCTGAACAGGCAGAGGGTGTTCCAGGTGAAGAACTGCCTGAACAGCAGTGCTCAAAGGGTAGCAGTGAATAGGGGTAGGTGGTGGGTGTACATTTTGGAGCAGGGTTCTGATGTGTGTGAGGGAAAGGGTGTGACTGCTCGCTTGCTCAGATTTTGGCTAAGCCAGCTCCTGCTGGGAGCAGCACCACTAGGTCAGAAATTTGCCCTGGTAGCCCAGAGGGCAACCAGATCCTGGGGTGCAGCAGGCACAGCAAAACCAGATATTCAGATGAGGTGATTATCTGCTGTGTTCCATATTAGTGTGGCCTAACCTTGGGTTCTGTGTGCATTTCTGGGCACCAACATTTTAAAAGGATGTGGAAGTCCTTAAACATGTCCTGAGGAAAGCACCAAAGCTGGGAGAGGGACTGGAAGGCATGTCTTGTGAGGAGCAGATGAGGATGCTGTGTTTGTCTGCTTTGGAGAGAAAGAGGCTGAGGGGTGACCTCTCTGCTTCCTACAGCTACCTGAGGAGGAGAAGGGTAGAGGGAAAAGATGATCTCTTCTCCCGGGGACCCATAGCCAGGACATGTGGAAATGGTGCAAAACTGCATCCATCAGGGGAGGTTCAGTCTTGAAATGAGGACAATTTCTTTACTGAGAGGGTGATCAAACCTTGGAACAGGCTTTCTGGAGAGGTGGCCAATGCCCTGTGCTTGTCAGTGTTGAAGAGGCGTTTGGACTTCTGGTTCCTGGAGCAGTCAGGCAGCTGGGTGATTGCTGCAACTGAACTGTTCTGCTTTACTGTATTATGTTCTGAAGTATGGTTGAGACAAAAATATAGGCATTTGCACTACAATTATCTTACCTATGTAGTGCATCTGTACATTAATTTAGTTTTGCAATAAGGTTCTTAACAGAACTGCATAAATAACATAGAGACTTGCTATCTTGTGCAACATGGGCATAAAATACGCTCCATCTCTCTTGCATTCCTCAGAGAAGAGAAAGCAAGAGAAAACATACCATTATGGTATTCTGAATACTCAAAATTTGCAATGATTACATGACAACCCTCAGTTCATATATTCAGCTGCTATGCCAGCTGGTGAAAGAGAAAAAGGTAAACTTTCAAACCTGAGCAGAACAAAGATCATAGCCTAAATACTTTTTTTCCCCAATTGAGATTGCTATAGCATTTAAGCAAGAATGTGCCAGATTTACAACATCAATACTTGATTCTCTTCTGAAATACAGTTTGCAACTGTCAGTGAGATGCCTGGTAAATGAGTGCAAGGCTGTGGATGTCTCTCCCTGGACATCAGCAAAGCCTTGAACACCATCTCCCACACCATCCTTCTGCAGAAGCTGAAAGTCCATGGCTTCCAGAGGGACTGAGGCAGCACAGGAGAAGGATGCTTGAAATGGCAAGGATGCTCCACAGGGATGGAGACCTGTGAAAGGAAGGAAGCTTGGCAGATGGACTCTGGCTTCTCACACACGGACTCTGCATCACAGAGGAAAGAGTCCTTACAGTGGGACTCTTGAAACAAAGATTTAACTCAACACTGAAATTTTATCAATCTTGAGCATAGGCATCCTTTATTGACAGAAGTGGGTTGCACTGGGGATAACTCTGTCCATAAGTCCACCGATGAAATCACAAAAGCCAAAACGTTTTATTTCCAAAAGGTATTATACATTCATGTTAAATACCGCCCAGTCCACCCCTCTTTATATTTTAGAGGCCCGTGAAATTATTTCACGGTCTTTGCTGCCATCGACCGTTCTTTCATTGCAATTACAAGCTCTTAGAAACACAGCCTGTGTTTCTGGTCCAGAAACTAATCCCTTGTATGGTTTTGCATCGGAAGATTTCTTTCACAGCATTGAATGCTGAATGCTGATTGGTTTCTTGTGAGTTTGAAGATATATTCTATCCATTTGCAAAAGTTATGCCTTTTTCTCAGTCCATCTTTACTTGCAAAACTCTGTCCCATATATAAAAGTTAGAAAATTCTCAGCAGGTTAAGCAGAAATGCAAGGTTCTGATTACATTAGAAATATACATCACTTTGGCCTAAAATAATAATCTCTTTTTCATGTAAGTGCTAGTTTGTTAACATTTAAAATTAAAAGGAAAACCTTATCCATACTAATAAATCCAGCCTTAAATGGGAATGTACACTATTCCACAGGCAAGGTTTAGCAGATCATTTTCAGTTGTCCCATTCCTAAGCCACAAAAGGAGACTTTACACATGGATTGGCATCACAGACCAACACTGATTCACAGAGCAAGGAGGCTTTACAGAAGGTCACATCACACTGGAAGGATTCTTCCACAGCACCAGAAGTCACATATTGTCTCTGACATCATAAGGGAGAGAGGCTTTCAAATAGAACAAGGGTCACCAGAGAGATACTGGAATCACAAGGGTACTCTGGCAATGCAGAGGGACACTGACATATTGTCCTGGATACTTTCTTCATCTGCTTACATCTCCTGGATTCCTGTCAGCGGAATGGTCTTCTTAGAAACCCCAGTGTATGGGTAACAACACGTGGGATGCCAAGGTCAGTAGCTAATTTGATACTGACTGATTTTTCATGATGACATACGTATTTGCATTTTGGTATTGATGAAGATGCTTTTCGAGCATGGAGGCCAGAGGCACGTGCACTGCCCCTCCATGAGATGTAGAGGATTGACTGCAGTCAGGGGCAGACTGTGGCAGGATGGGCTGCCCGCGGTTGGGCCTGCAATGTGCTCAGAGAATGCAAGCTCTCTGTGAGGAGCAATTGGCAGTGCCAGGATGTCCTTTGGTGTTGCATCAAACTCCAGACACAGCCTGCCTTTGGTAAGCTCCTAACTAGCACATTCATTTGTGACTGGCAGTCAGCCACTTCATACTGCAAAAACTTAATCCCTCTTAAAGATACAAGAATTCTGAGATTGAAGGTCTCTTTGGAAATTGCCCGGGATTTGCACACTCCCAATAGACCTTAAGCGAGTGGTGAAGTAGGAATGGTACTCCCAAAAGAAAAATGTGCCAAGTTTGTCAAGAGACAACTGTCTCATGTGCCTTACTGAGGAACCACACATAACCAAGGTGGGGAGACAACCTAAGTCCCTGTGATCCCTATAATGACATAAATGAAAATTGATTTGCAAAATTATTTAATGGTTTAGACTCTACCTTGCAGAAACTCGAGGGATTCATTGTGTTATCCAGACCCATAGGATTGGACACTCTTGTTCATCAATTCCAGCTTGGGGACTGAGCCTGTGCTAAATGGTGAGACACTGACTCCTGCATGCTAACTGGAAAAGGGTCATGTCAAGTACTGTTGACTGCCCTCACTGCAGCCAACGTTGCTGGCAAAGGATCCTGAGCTCACTACTTCAGAGCTAGGAAGGCTTCTGCTCCAGGAACAACAACAATAGAAAAAATGTGGTTTAAATTACCCTTTCTGTATGTGCTGTTTGCATTGCTGGTAAGCATGAATCAGGTTTGGATCCAAAAACTTGCAGCTGGCCCTACTCAAAATGTCATAAAACATTATTGCTGGATTTGCACTATGACCCTGATACAATTTGGAACCAAACTCCAATTCTAAATCAGGTAACTCTTGAAGATGTCTCATAAGGAATGGAAATATCTTCAGCAAACTTCCTTCTTGGTTACCAAAGTGGACCTGGAGAAAACAAGTCTTTATATTACTTATATTTAAGGTAAAATGTTAAAGAAGTTAAGTATAAATATTAGCTTTGTCAAGTGTCTAAAAAGGAGGAACGATGCCTGAGGATTTTAGTATTTATGTTGTACCTTTTTAAGGACATTAAAATAAACCTTGGTGTTTCTGGGTTGCTCACATTTTTCGGTGGTGTTTACAAATCTCTGGACACTTTTTCATGCATGTCTGAGTTTTGCAAAGGACACGGAGTCTTGAAGAAGCACCTGCAAGATGGCTTGAAGGAAGAATGGAAAAGAAGGCGCAGAGCCCTTGGAGAAGCTCCGAGGGGCAGCTGTGAGCTTTCTGAGAGCAGGCACGAGGGCAAATGGGTACCAGAGGCTGATTTTAGATGTCATATATGCTGATTAATAGATGTGATAAAACTGTAATTTCACTGAAACACTTGTTCGAACACTTTGGGTGTGCATCTAGAAGCTTCTAAATTAAGGTACTTCTCTCTCTCAATTAATGTTTTTCTGGGCATTTATGCAGGAATTTTAGGTATCACACGCTTGGCTGCGTGGATCCGGCATCAGTGGGGAACAAGGCTGCTCACACGAGTGGAGGCTCATCCCAGGAGGGAGGCTTGCCAAGGACTCAGCCAAAACATGGAGGAGGCTTCAATGCAGAAGCAGGCCTCTCACATGGCCTCTGGTATCAGAGAGGGAATCTGGATGCCAGAGGAAAGAGGCCTTCCAGCAGGACCCTGACATCAGAAGGGAAGGAGCCTTCCCTGGAAAAAGCGCCTCTCAGGTGGACTCTGGGATGGTCAGGCAAAGAGGCTTCACGGGACGAGGAGGCTCAAGGTCAGGATTCTCTACAGAGTGATTGAGGTTTCAGCAGGTCAAGGGGCTTCCCAGAGGGACTGTAGCATTGTAGAGAACTGTGACAGCAGCAACAGTGGAGGGTTCTCAAGGGAAGGGCTCTTCACCAAAATAGGACGCTTCAGTGGAGAAGCAGCCTTCTGCAAGTGACTCTGCCATTTCAGAGGAACATGGTTCTCCAGGAAAGGAGACTCATGAGAGGAAGGAGGCTTCCCAGGGGCTCAGCCAAAACACTTGAAGCTGGCTTCAGTGGAGAAGGAGGTTTCAAACACAGCCTCTGAGGTCACAGTGGAAGTCTGGAGAAGAGAGGAAGGAGGCTCAACGCAGGGTCTCTGCAAGGCAGAGGGACATTGGCATCCCAGAAAAGGGACTCTTCCCAGAGGGACTGAGGCAGCACAGGGGGAGGGGGCCTGCAAGGGGAAGGAGGCTCCACAGCATATGGAGGCATGTTCCAGAAAGGAAGCTCTGCAGATGGACTCCGCCTTCTCACTAGCAAGAGGCTTCAAACACAGACTCTGGCATGACAAGGGGACTGTGCATCCAATAGTAAGGAGGCATGAAAGGGGCACTGTGGCATCCCATAGGAAGGAGGCATGAAAGGGGCACTGTGGCATCCCATAGGAAGGACGCATGAAAGGGGCACTGTGGCGTCCCAGAGGAAGGCGGCTTCACCTGCACAGGCACCTCTCCCAGGGACTCTGACATGGCCAGGTCAGGAGGCTTCACAGGATGAAGAGGGTCAAAAAGTTAAGTATTGTCTACAGGGGGATTCTGCTTTCAGAAGCTAAGGAGGCTTCCCAGAGGGACTCTGGCATTGGCAAGGGCTCTGCCATCAGCGAGGATAAAGCTTTCACAAAGACAGCAACCTTCCCGAGGAAAGCAGGCTCCACTGGACAAATAGCCTTCTCCATGTGACTCTGGCATCTAAGGGGAATGAGGTTGTGCAGGAAAGGAGGCTTATCGCAGGAGGAAGGTTTCACAGGGACTCAGCCAAAGCACATAAGGGAGGTTTCAAGGCAGGAGGGAAACTGGACTCCCATGGGCTCTGGCATCACAGAGAGACTCCACATCAAAGGCAAAGGGGGCTTTTCATTGGGTCTGGTCCATCACACTTGAAGGACTCTTGCACAATAGTTTGAAGCCTTTTTCTAGTGAGGAGCCAGAGGCCATGTGCAGAGCTTCCGTTCTGGAACATGCCTCCATTTGCTGGGGAGCCTCCTTCCCCTTGCAAGCCCCCTTCCCCTGTGATACCTCAGTCCCTCTGGAAGACTGTTTTCTGGGATGCCAGTGTCCCTCTGTGTTGCCACAGTCCTTGTGTGGGCTCTGGCTTCTCCTTAGCAGGTCATTTCAAACACAGACCCTGGCAGCACAGAAGGCTGCTGGATCACTGAGGAAGGAGGCTTCACTGCAACAGGCACCTCTGTGAGGGACTCGTGCATGATCAGGCAAGGAGGCTTCCTGGGAGGAGGAGACTTGAGAGGGTAAGGAGACTCTACAGAGTCCTTGTGTTTTCAAAAGGTAACTGGGCTTCCCAGAGTGCCTCTGGCATTGTCAAGGACTCTGACACCAGTGAGGAAAGAGGATTCCCATGGGAAGGAAGTTTCAGTGGAGAAGCAGACTTCCCCACGTGTATCCAGCATCACTGGGGAACAAGGCTGCTCACACGAGTGGAGGCTCATCCCAGGAGGGAGGCTTGCCAAGGACTCAGCCAAAACTCAAGGAGCCTTTAGTGGAGAAAGAGGCTTCAAACACAGCTTCTGACATCACAGAGGGATTCTGGATAACAGTGGAAGGAGGCTCAGCACAGAGACTCTGCAACAGTGATGGACACTGGCATCCCAAAAAACAGATTCTGCATGCAGGGACTAAGACAGCACAGGGGGAGGAGGCTTGCAAGGGGCAGGAGGCTCCACTCTAAAATGAGGTGTGTTCCAGAAAGGAATCTCTGCTTATGGTTCTCTGGCTTCTCACTAGAAGGAGGCTTCGAACACAGACTCTGGCTTCACAGACGTACTCTGCCATTGTAGATGGCTCTGACATCACCGAGGAATAATGAGGGCAGCAATCTTTACATGGGAATCAGGCTCCACTGGACAAATTGCCTTCTCCATGTGACTTGGGCATCCCAGGGGAACAAGGAGGCTCATCACTGGAGGGATGTTCACAGGGACACAGCCAAAACACATCCAAGAGTCTTCAGCAGAGAAGGAGGCTTCACACATGGACTCTGGCATCACACAACACTGCATCCCTGAGGAAGGTGTCTTCCCAGACGGTCTGTGCATTCCCACTGGAAGGACTCTTCCACAGGAGCCACAATCACACCTGGTCCATGACATGCCAAAGGAAAGAGGCTTGTCTAAGGGAATAGGCTTTTCCAGAGGGACACTACATTCATAAAGTCACTTTGGAATCACAGAGGAAGGATCAACACAGGGACTCTGGAAACACAGAGGGACACTGGCATCCCAGAAAAGGGAGTCTTCCCCGAGGGACTGAGGCAGCACAGGGGGAGGGGGCTTGCAAGGGGAAGGAGGCTCCACAGCAAATGGAGGCATGTTCCAGAAAGGAAGCTCTGCACGTGGCCTCTGCCTTCCCACTAGAGGCTTCAAACACAGACTCTGGCATCACAGAGGAAGGAGGCATGAAAGGGAGGGCTGTGGCATCAGAGATGAGGGAGGCTTCACCTGCCCAGGAGCCTCTCAGAGGTACTCTGGCATGACCGGTTAAATTGGTTTCGCAGGTGTATCTGGGATGGACTTGACGTTAATACTTTTGGTCTGTGTTTGGCCCAGCCACCTGTGAGAAAATTATTTTCTTCCTACCAAGTAGGAGAAAGCAAGAGCTGATAAATGAGAATTTCATCCTTGCTTGCAACATTTTGTATAACCTAAAATGAATTGGGGCCTCACTGTTGACTCATGGCCCTTCAAGGGCATTTGAAGGAGAGAGTGACGAGGAGGATGATGAAGCCCCCAGACCCGTTTAATAAAGACCCCCAGGAATATACCACACAGGCATAAGGAATTTCCAGTGCTCACACACATGGGCAGGAGTGCCCCTTACATAAGAGGGGGAGGGACTGAAGGTCTCTTGCTGGGCGGTGCTGGCCACACCTGCCCAGGTGAGACGTCATTGGCAAATTGGGCAAAAAAGCAGACAGGTCCTGTTTGTGTTGGAGGTGTGTGCTTGCACAGAGGACAATGTTGCCTCCTGCGGGGATGCCCACTAAGCTTGTTGAGCCTACTGAAGCCCAAGGATGCAGCAGCTGGTCATAGTGGGCATCGTGACCACACTGGGTTCGGTGTGTACTGTAATTGTGGGTAGTGTATGAGCACACTGGGGAGTCTGGGCATTCTGGGGTCAGTAAGACAACCTCACGAGTAACACTTGGGCAAGTTAGGTGTTTATATGTGGGGCTTATTTCCTCCCTTCTCTCTTGGGATTCCCATTTACTTGGCCACCTCTTGTAATAAAACATCATTGTGTTAAGCTTCCAACAGCGTCTTAGTTTCAGTATCCCTCCAAACCCTCCCTGGAAGATGGACATCTAAATTCCAGCCAGATAGTGGTGAGAGGACACAAACGTTGGCAGTAATTTACTGTTACTCTGTGTAGAGACACCTCTGAGAAGTGAGCGATGCTGGAAAGTCTGATGTGGAATAAGCAGAATCTGCTGCCTTAGAGGTATCCTGTTGCAGCAATGCCAAAACAGGGGCCTTTGTACTTGTTTCACGATCTTTGTCATTGGATTGCCTAATTCCAGCATGACTTCTCTTTCACTGTTTTTTTTTTTTATAGTGCATGCTGTATGGAATTTGAGAATTTAGGCACCAAATCAATTTCTCGGTTCCCCTTACAGATGTTTCTCCCTTCTTTAGCCATTGTAAAGTGATGATGAGGCTGAACTTGCAGCTGATCATGGGGACTTTCTCCATGTCTCTCTTCAGTGTCAGAGGAGTTGCATTTGGTATGAACTTGTAGTCCTCTCTTGAAGGGGTAAGGAAAGAGTGCTGTTTTTAACATAAAATGTCAGCCCTGCTCATATATAGTGCATTTTAAATTTGGTACACATTCATTCTTTCCACAGGCAAAGCTGTATCATGCAGTGAGCAGCTTCTTAGGTACCACCAGATAAATCACTGTACTGGCAGGAGTTGGAAAGACAATAACTGTAGCTGTGATATTTTTACTCAGGACTAATGAGTCAAAGATGTAAATAAAATAATACATAAATTAACCTTGTGCAGGCCTCTGATCCTAGTTTGATTAAATCGGTTGTATCTATTTACAAACAGTTCTTTCTCTGTATGTGACTTCAACTACAGATACAAAAGGCATGAGAAGGTAAGAAAGTTAATGGGGCTTGTAATATTTTTTAGTTTTTCAGCTGAAATTTTTTGCTATTTTTTGGCTTAGCAGGTGAAGCTGTAAAAACCCTCTAAACTGAGCACTCCAACAGAAGAACCCAGGGCTCATACACCTTGACTGACAGTGCAGTCAGTGCATGAAGGGACATGGATGCTGATGTTTTCAACCAAGTTGTAGTTGCATGAGGCCAGAATTGGTACAACTGTTTGGGGAGCTTTCACATAAGCTTTTGTGCAGAGACTTCTGTGAACTCCTTTTAGCTCCTTTTCTTGTACATAAATGACTTAAAACATAACAAAAGCATGGAGAGAAAGACATGTCTTTTACAGGACTGCTTTTTCTCTCTAGAACCATATGCAAATGTTCAATATTTTTCTTACAATTCAAGTAATCAAAACAAATTCAGGTGCAAAAAAATTACTTTGAGATCATACACAGGAAAAACAAAAGCCAGTGGAAGGTGTATGTTCAGAATTTAATTGCTACAGAACATACTGGTTTCATCAGTTTTCATTTAAAAAGGAAAACTCTTTATTCTGCCACCCTTATAAGTTCACTGCTTGTTTTGCCTCACACCACATTTCACAGATTTGTAAGGTAAGTACTGTGTTCCCAGTCCTATCCATTATCTTCTTTCACAAAGTTCAGATTTTAATTTTTTTAAGTGTTTTTGCTATTTGAGCAAATCCACAAAATAGATGTCAGAATGCACAATACATCAAACTAATGTTCACCTTGCCTTTTTTGATTTGTTTAAAGCAATATCCCTGAGAAAGAATTCCTAAGAAGGTAAGTTGAAGCGTTTCATTCTGGAGTATGTTCTTTAGAATTCTGTGCTATTTCATCAACTTGTTATTTAAAATAAAAGTAATGCTTTGCATTTGTGAAGGAGGCAAGAAAGAGAATACACATACATATGTGTCTACAGACTGGGGCTGGTAATAATAGCATAATCACATTTTGCTGCTCGAATTGTTTAATAGGTAATTGATGCACACTGCATCATACAAAATTAGTGTTAATTAGTTGAAGACAATACTGTTAACAATAAAAGCCATTAACAATTCTAAGTTACCATGGTCATGGAATTTTACATGAAAACACAAAGAAAGGGTATTAGAATAATCAGCCAAAAGCAAAAGTATTTCCTAAAACTTGCTTGTGCTTTTCTCCCTGGGAGATCTTGGGAGAGCAGCTGCTCTACACTCTCAGTGCAGGGATCAAGACCTGCTAAAGACAGGAACAGTCTCACATTGGCACCTGCTTCTCTGTCAGGGTTAAATCTGCCCGTCCTCCGTGCTTATTATTTAGGCAGCAACTTTACAAAACTTAGAATACCTGACTATATCACAGTATACAAGGCATTGTAAATTAGATACTGCTAGTTCCTGGTTTTGCCAACAATTTACTCAAATCTGACCAGTAAAGAAGGTGACCACTGAACATTCCTTATATAGCCAAATACTACTACCAAAAATCTAGCTGCCTGCTCATTTCAGCCTCTAAAAGGTTTCCAGACCACCTTGCTTGTTCTGGGTGAAGTCAAGCTGCTACCTGCCACAGAATTCATCAAAAGCTTGCTAACATGTGGTCTGTGGGCTTATGTGGATTCAGGAAAGTTTCACAGATACTACAGAGATTCCTCAGTAAAAGACGAGCTGTGCCCTGGTCTTAAGGGCTATCATGAAATTTTAGAGCGAGTAGACAAAAAGCCTTCCACCAAGTCGAGCTTTTGCAGAACTTCTCTCTGCTGCCACTACAACTTCTTTCTGTAGAGATACAGAGCAAGGGTTAGCAAAATGCAGCTGCAGGTGCTTAGCTACCTTAAGCCTCCCTAATGGAAACAAGATTTTGTCCAACTTGTGTCTTACAGAAATGTGATGAGGAGAAATGAGAGAGCAACCCACATCATCACAGTAGCAGTTAACAAAACAGACTTTAATTCATTTCGGAAACTGAAGCAAGCTGGAACCAATGAAATAAGTCTGATGTAAATATAAACTGTTTCTACAGGGGCAGAGCAATACAGATGAAGCTGGAGTGTGGACTGGATTGGTGCCATAGCAATGGAACACAACTGCTTGGAGAACAGTCTCTCTTGCACCGAGAAATGCCTGTGTTTCAGGGGTTGGATTATCCACCCTAGCCTAGCTAAGAAGAATTTACATTTCCAGGTATCTCTCCACTGCACGTTTTAGCAGCAAGAAGTTAAACACCATTTGCTGAAGATCTGTTGTGCAGCTCTGCCTAGTTCTGAGGCTTCCTCAGTATTCACATAGAGAACCCCAGTGGTGATGTCAGAGTAAGGGAAACATTGGACCCCCTCAGCTGAACAAGCACTAAGTAACCTTCAAGCTGAAAAAAGGTTCCTCAGTGCATCGTACAAACCTTGGGATTGACATTTGTTAAAAATAATGGGCATCTGAGGGAACAAGGAGAAACAGGCACACAAACACATCCAAAATCATTCAGGTAAGAACTGGACTTCTCTGTGCTTGGAAACACTTGACATATGAATGGTGCTCACTGCAAGTGACAGCCAGGACAGCAAGCCTGTAGGGACTAAATGAGAGGTATTGTTGTGTGCTATTCATGGCTGAGCATTCACTTTGCAGAGAGGCTGGCACAAACAGTAAAGCCAGTTGGCACCTACACTCCATTCACCTCGCAATCTTTCAGAAAACTCCTAAGTAGTTTAGGTTTCAGGCCATTTTAAAGTGATGTCTTTCGATTCAGGTGCCAAAATTTTGGCAACTCCATAGCTCAGCCACCTATAAAGTGGTTTTAATTATTGGTTCAGAGAATGACTTACTTAACTATATAAAGTACTTAAGACTTCTACAAATGAGTAAGATACACGAGGTGTTAGTTAGAATTTGCAAGTGAGGTAGAAAGATGTTACAAAGCAACCAACAGTAACTTTCCTCACCTTACTTTCAGATTTCACAGTGATAACAGAGCTCCCAAATCTTGATAGTTCCTGTAAAATAACACTGCTTGTTATAATGCTGCTAGTTTTTGGGGTTTTTTTAATAGGATTTTTTAGTTTCTCTCAGTAGTTTGTTTTCTGTTTACTTACCTCAGGAGAAATCAGGACATACTGTGCCTAAAGAAGGAAAAAAGCGAATATAAAAGGTCAGCGGAGAGAACCACACTAAGGCATTAGAAGACCAGTAAGAGAATCCTGGCTCCTAAACAACAAAGTCATTTAAGAATGAACAACAGGAGCCATTTTCAGAGATTCAGAAACATGAGTAAACCTCCTGTTTTCTGGAACCACGTCAGAACACACTACATGTTTGTACTGGTTGTCATCATAAACTCATGTCCTGATTTCACCTTTCATGTATTCTTACCCAGTCCTCAGGACAGGGAGATATCCATGATTTGCAGTGGCCTGTCACATTCCCCAAGGATTCCTGCTTTCCATTGTAAATGTAAACACGTCCAGCTGCCCCACCAAACAGTATTGAGGAGATACCATTAGTTCGCAGTGGGGATGCCACAATCATTTCATCTGCAGGTATGACAAAGATGACATCACATGTCAGGAGGGAATGAACACTAAGCCAAAACATGAGAGAGATCTGGCATTGACACACCTCTAGATGTCACAATTCCTATTAAGGATGGCAATTAAAATGTTTCCATTTCTGAGTTGCTCAGGATTTTAGAGAGGCCTCCCTGAAAGGCACGATGGAATACTGGTACAAGTCAATGGGGAAAGCAGACTGTGTTTAGCACTGGTATGAATATGTAGGTGAGCAGTCTTCCTGTTCCTAAAAGTTAAACACTTCATCTCTGATCTAGATTCATTAGGCATTACCCAGTCCATCGTTATCCAGATCACTTAAGTATACATCTCCTCCAAAACGAGAAAACCTCCTGTCCCCACTGAACGTGCTGAGCAAAGAAGGTTTGGTGCTGTCTGTCAGGTCATATACCAGAGCCAGTCCAGCTTGATGCAGCACCGAGGACATAAATGAAATCCTATACAGGCTGTCTGGAAAAAAACAAGAAGTAACAGAAGTTGAGTATCAGACATAGGAACTCAGGTTTAATACTTGTAATACACTGACAGCAGGTAATACTGGCATTACTTAAAATGGACAAAATTAATATAATTTAACAAACAACATCAAATGTAATGGGATTAACACTAATTAGTTTAGGAAAAAAAAATCTCTTAGCTATAGGACCAGGGGAGAAATGCATTCAAGTTAGAGATAGCCTTCTGCATTTTTACTTTCCCAATTCCTTACTGTCTCCTGCAAGAGTGAGGAAAAAATACTGGGTTGTTTTAATTTCAAGAAATACGCAATCTACTAGCAAATCACTGCTGCATAAATAGTGTAAGGTAGCAATGCTGTTAAACCAGTTTTAAGGATGGAAAAAACCACACTGAAGTTGAGGCATAGTAGAGACTACTCTACATTGAAGGTCCTTATAGGTCAATACAGTGATTATATCTAATTCTTTTTTTTAATTACGTGGCAATTTAAAAGTCCTTTTTCTAACTTCAAAGTTGTATCTGTCCTCTGGTCATACAAAAATAAATACCCTAAAGCAGAAATGGCTTCCAATTTTCAGGACATACCTGCAGTAGGTGCACCCACCACCAAAATTCTCCTTGTGTTCCCGGCCACAGAGATCACACCACTGGCCAGAGACAAACCCATTCTGCCCATCTCCTGTTAGATTTTTAAAACACCTATGTAATTTCGACAGATTGTCACTTTACTTCAAATTATTCATAAGATCCCACAGTGAAGAAGGAGTCCTACCTTGTCTCCAGTTATTGCAAACCAGCTCTCTGTGCTTGGTGGGTTGTAACCATACACCTTTCCAACACTCTGTCTGGCATCTGACGAGAAGGGACTGCAGCTTGAATTACAATGCAAAATATAGTTGCATGTAACAACATATTTTTGTACATTCAGCTAAGAATGCTACTCTTAAAATATTCCCCTTTTACTTTGGAATAAGAGTGCCTGCCAAATTCTAGAAATCTATTTTAGTAATTCCTATACTTGTCCTAACTAGTTATACAATATTTAGAGTGCAGACTTGGTCTGTCTATTCATTTCTTTATCATCCAATATATTTTTGTGTTTGGTTTGCTTTTAAAAATGCTATCTCAAAGAGGAGCTATCTATATAACTATTTAAGGTATGCTTACCTGTCAGCATTTTTGTGGCCCCTCTCCCCCAGAAAAATCAAGAAATGCTTCAGTGTCTCTAAATAACAAAGACCTGCTCTATGAGGGTCTAAAGACCTCTCTCTTCATAAGGCAGGGTGAAGGCATAAAAATAGCTATTTAATAAAAATAATGTAAGCAGGACAAAGAGGGAACTTCCTGAAAAGCTGTAAGTCAATTCTATTACAAATCTTAAACCTTGTAGAACAGAATGGAGGAGAGATCAAGCTGTCTCCAACACACCTAGCACAACTCTTCCATGTAGGGCTACCAATCAGTAGTAATGTTATGTTCTCCAGCTGGCAGCTGTCAAGTGAAAATCCAAACCAAGCATAATCTTCTTCCCCCTTCACCATCCAGTTGGCATCCTGTACTGACAGAAATTCTGAGAGACCAGAAAAATATAAACTGAGTATTGGTGTCCTGTGGCATAGAAAAATTTGTTAGCAATCCTCCACTGATTCATCCTATGACAAGGTTTTATAAACAAAGTTACACTGTTCATGATATGGCACCAGTAATTGCTGACTTCAACTGCTCAGTCTGCAGCTGTATTGGCTGGTGGAAGCCTTTATTCAACACAGCCTGTTTCTAAATCCTTCCAACAGCCTACGCAAAGTACATGAAAGCTGCCAGTCAACCTTGCCCTAAGACAGTGATGGTTCATCATTATTTGTAATTCTTCAAGCGGGTGGGGGAGCTTCAGATAATTCTGGCTATCATTTAAATAACTCACTCTGTGCTTTGGTTTTACAAAAAAAGTCAGTCGTCAGTGTTCTGAAACCCATTTTCCTTGTGGTTTCTAATTTTACATGAAGTAGAATAAGCTACAAAAATTAAGCATGATTGGAAATCTCAATTACGTGATTCTGACAAAGCTGTCCTACCTTTACTAATTTTATTTAGCTCCATATGTGACATTTTCTCCCTCATTTACAATAATCCTCATCACCTGTACTCATTAATCTGTGTACACTTGTAGCATTCCTCTTTAGCCACATGAAGGAGTGTACAGAATGGTAAAAAATTCATCTTTTAAGGTACATTTTCAATTTTCCAAGAAGAGCAGTGAGGCTGCCCTGGACTCACAATACAGAGTTGAATCCATTGCTTTAGCAAAGCTTTCAACAGTGTCCCACAATGTTCCTTCATCCAAGCTGGGGCATTGCATCTGGATGGGTGGAGGACCAGATGGGAAAAGCCTAGTTGAGACAATCGCCTTCACAGCGGATAGTGGGTTGTGCTCTGAATGCTTGAGACAAGTGGAGTGCCTTGAGGGATCCACCTTTAAACTCACCCTGTTAAACACTTTAAAATCATTGATTCAGAGAAGGCAACAACAGGCCCTTCCATGCAGTTGGCAGATGAAAGGAGAGATTGTGCAGGAGCCACCATTCAGAGGGACCTACACAGGCTGGAGGAACAGGCTGACAGGACCCTCACAAAATTCAATGAGGACAAATGCAAGGCCTGATCCTGGGAAAGGAGATGCCCTTGCAGTGATATAGGCTGGGGAGAAGCTGTGTGAAAAAGGCCCCAGAGATCATGATGGTCATGTGAGGCTCTGACAACAAACAGCCAACATGGTCCCAGGCTGTATAAGCAGAAGCATGGCAAAGAGATGGAGAGAGGTGATTGTTCCCACTTTACTCCTCCCTAGACCACAGCTATAAGTTCAGTAACAGGAAAGATGTTGATAAACTGGAACAAACTTAGTAGGGTATTCCATACCTTCTGTGCATGGTGGGAGGACAATAGGCAATGAGCATAAGCTGAGACAAAAAGGGTTCAGAGTGGCTGTAACAAGCCATTTTTTTTCCCCTGTGAGGACTGCCAAGAAATGGAGCAGCTGCCCATAGTGGCTGTGCAATCTCTGTCATTGGAGATTTTTAAGACCCAAGGGGACAAAGCCTTGAGCAATTTGGTCTGGCTTCACAGCTATCCCTTACTGAGTAGGAGACTGGACTAGACACCCCCTGAGATCCCTTTGAACCCAAATTATCTCATGATTTGTTAGGAACAAATGAACAGTCACATAAAATATGTGAGGGTTCATTTACTCAATAAGTATTACCTTGGTCACTCCTGTTGAAATAAGAGTAAAATGCAATCACAAGTCCTCTCTGCTGGCCACCACCAGGTGCATATGGAGAGCCCACAACCAGATCAGCATTTCCATCCCCATCAACATCAGCTGCCAGGAGGGACCAACCAAGATTACAGTAGGAATACTGCAATAAACAATTAGTTTAAGCCTGAAATAGAACCAAAACCACCAGTCCTATAACAGAATAGAGCAAATTACTTCTAAAGAGCTAACTTTGCTTCTCATCAAATTACCCTCCCACTCCTTGGCTTCAGTTTTGTTTTCTTTGGGTTTTTGGTTGGTTTGATGCCTTAAGACTTTTTGTGTTTGTATATATTTGTATATATGTATATATTTCTGTATATTTGTAAATTTTATGTAGCTGTATAGCTTCTCATAGTTGAAGTAGCAACTAGCAGTTTCTACCTCTGTACTGCATTCCTGAATGTCTTAGCTAAGGGTAAGATAGCAACTAGAACATTTCATTCAGGCCTCATGTACCAGGACTGGAATAACGATATGTATTGTAGTCAAAACAAGATAGAAGACCCATGAAGTTTGGAAAACCTCCAACCAGGGGAATGTGACGTGAAGAAGATGATGGTGAAGAAGTAAGGGGTCCTGAGACCCCCGACTCAATTCTAGGAAGGCATGCCAAGGGGCAGACCCAAGGGAGGTTCTAAGGGTGGCACCAAGGTGGTACGAGGGTGGATGGTCTCTGGGTTGGATGTAAGCTTTAGTTATGATAATTAAGTAGTGTTATAAAAATAGGAATCACCTCTATGCTGTGCGCACGTCATTATACTTTTCAGTAAAGAACTCCTCTCTGCTTTACCTCAATTAAATTGCCTCAAAAGTTTTTGTCCACATTTTAGGCAACAGTTGGTTGTCTGGTTGTTTGGTTTGTTGTTTCTTTTTTTTTTGTTTCTTTTTTTTTTTTCGGGTTATGCATCTTTCTGTTCACTCTGCTGCCTCCCATGCTCTGGGGTACAAATGTCTTTCCCACATACAACCAACCTAGGCAAGCATCTGCTTGCACCATCCCCATCAGTCTAAATTCCCTTGCAATTTGATTTTAATGTTCTTTTTTCAAGCCCATAAGCCCCTCTCCCCTTTATCTCACCTTCTGCTTGTGTAGCCCTATGTTAGCTTGCTTAACAGGATAACATATACAGGATATTATGTGTTATCAATATACCTGACAAGTTATGGTAACATTTGGCTGAGATGCCAAGCCTCTTCCCTCAGAGCTGAAGTAGACATACACAGCACCCTAAGCAGCAGGAAAAGGAAATACAGCATGAGAGCATCTGCAAGTCAGTACCAAGTACAAAATCCAGGGCAAATCACAAGAATTGAAACACTTCTGCAAAGGCTATTAATACAACTGCATTTTTCTTGTCAGAGCCTCGTCATACTTCCATCTCTTCTATCACAAACCTAAGAATACCCATGTTGTAGTGGGTAATGCTGTACCCAAGCAACAAACTAGTATATTCTCATCATACTGTAGGTAAGGAGCAGGGACAGCATAATGCATATTTGTATTTGTTATACATCCATTGAAGTGGCTGAAATTTCAAACTATTATTTAATGCAAACAGTTTCAGGCACAACAGATGCATGCAACTTTTCAAGGTAGTGGTTCTACAAAAAAATTTAAATTATTTAAATTCTTAGCTAAGTTGGTGTCTGAAGTTCTGAAGAGTTTTAAGCTTAATGGATGCCATTTAAATAAAAAAATTTCACTTCTCAGTTTTCTTGGGATGAAAATACTCAGGAACCATTACATGGGCTTATCTGGTAAACAGCAAGTCATTAAGCCTCTGTCACTTGATTACTTTAGCAAGTGTGTCTGTATTCATATCACATTTTAGATATCACCCATTGGCCTGTAACAACATATGACAAAGCTCACTGACCCATGAGGTCCATTCCAGACTCTCTGTTCCTAATCAAAAAGGGTATATTTGTATTTCATGAATGGTCCCTTACATTTCCAGTACATCAGTGCTGCAAAGTCGCAATCTGATTTGGATTTTTAATGTGCAAAAAGGCCACTGAATGAGAAATACAGATAGCTGTCATTGCTCTAGTCAAAGTATCCACAAAAGTTACAAGCTTTTGCATTTAAATTACGTCACCTTGAGCAACAGAAATTCTCTCTCATTTCACTGTTTAAAAAAATATGTATTAACAAAAACGTATTGTTCATAGAGAAAAAAAACCCAGCAATCCCTTGTGTGTGGCTTACATTGTAATTAAGAAACTGGGATCCCACAGAAGGTGCTCCAACTGCCAGATCTGGCAGCCCATCCTCATTGAAGTCCAGGACTGCCAAGGCAGAACCAAATCTTCCTGAAGGCTAAAAGAAAAGGGATTGCTCTTGTGAAAACAATATTTTCAAGACAAAACCACAAACACAAAAACCCAATGCACACAAGGACAGGAGAGATCTGGAAACAGATGACAAAAATCTATCCGAAGAATTTTTGTTCTCCCAAGTAATAACCATCACACCAATACACTAACTCTGAGGGAACTATTCTATTTGAGGATGTGGAGGTGTTAAAATATAAGATAACTGAACACAATATGGTTCGGCTTTCCTATTTCCTCTTCTGAGCCCAATGTACCAAGGATGTTAAGCTTATGATCTTTCCTGCTGATGACATTATAGCTCTGAACCACTAAACATTATGTAAGAAGACAGCACCTGTTACTCCACAATTTATAACCACAGAAACAGGTTAAAATGAAGTATATCTCATTTCTCTCTATTCTCTTCTTTGCAAATAAAGATATTTTTTACAGAAGATCATATTTATTACTCAAAAGGGTCATTTGATTCTGCTTAGTTATAAACAGCCACCATCATGTCAAATCCCAATTTTCTCTCTTTTTTTTTTTTGTGCACTCTTACTAAAGACACACAATTACTTTGGGAGAAGCTATCAATTAATGAAAAAATGTAGCTTCAAAGAAACTGAAACACTGAATTACTATTATGTTAAAAAGGAAGGGAAAAATCACAATATTTTCTTAAATGCAAGGACCTGAATGAGATATATTGTGACCGACAGAGCTATTACCTCAATTTTATCCAAGGGCACATTATGTTTTAATACTCACTTAACTGGCACAGTAATGAAAGTGAACCTATACATCATTATTGCTTCAATTGTTCCTATGACTGTGACTGGTTATTTTTCTTGAAAAGCTTATGACATCCTTTAATCAGGAGGAAAGTTAGGGATAATACTCATACACATTAATGACATAATTTCTCAGAAAAAAACTACCACATTTTCAGGCCAAAAAATTTAAGTCACAAATATCTGACTTGACCCCTCACCTGATGACCCTGTAGTACTTGGTCAGCTTTCTCATCCAGATCCATGTCCTCTAGTGGCAAACCTGACTGGTTTCCATACACCACATACACCCGTCCTATCTGAACATGGCCCATGGTGCTGTACCCTGGTGCTCCAGCCACCAGATCTTCATATCCATCCTGGTTTAAGTCAGCTGAGATCACTGCCCTGTACAGCAATGCATCAACAAAATCAGCATTAGCATCCAGACTACCACAACATTAGTGAAAAATAAATAATGAGAGGTATTGTAAACCAAGACGTGTTTCCCCATATATTTTTGTAAGAAAATCTATGCAGCATTTTTCATATTATATATTTGATTTGTGCTTTCTTAAATTAAATAAAAACAGAGCCTTTAAGATTCATCTTCCATTAGTGCATCTGAGATCTGTAGGAACTGCGTTTTACTGATACAAGGCGGCTGAGAGCAATCATAGCAAGGAGCATGGAAAAGGGCTGCTTGCATATGACACAGAATACAAAATATGAAATTAAGTATCTTTCAAACTGAACCTCTGATTTAATTGATGGACTTAACAGAAGATAAGCAAAGAGATTATGGGTTTCAGTAACATGTTGGAGTTTAGAGAGGAATGTGGAGAGAAAAGAACTGACTACTGCTAATTTAGCTGATGTGAAGTAAACTCACACTATACCCAAATTTTGAGTCATAATAAGTGAATAAAGATGTGCAGCAATGCAAATTTATTTTATTACTCTTCCCTGTTGCAGGTTGAGCTAGAACCTCTCTGGCAAGGAGAGACAATATGCCTCTCTCTGTCCTGAATCTGTCTTTGAACTCCCTACCAGACTTGACCATTTCCAAGAATACTCACTAGGCACCATCAGTAATCAACTCATGACAAGCTATTAATTTTGCACAAACATCAACCAGCAACGAAAAAAGGGTAACAATGTTCCAATACTGTTCATAACTACAGCTGATGTTGGTTCTAATTTTGGTTCCTTATGTTGTGAGCTTGATCAGCACCTGAAAGAAAAGTCTTACGGGCTAACTTGCTGTTCTGGACAGACAACATAAGCCATTCTGCCAGATTTGTATCACTAATTGATTCGGACTTTCACATTTAAAGAGTATCCAAAGAATAAACAATAGTATTTTGGTGGGTATTCAAAATTTTCAGAAATTAGGAGGCAGGTGGGAGGAAAAAAATTACCAACCATCCAAGTCTAGCATAGGATGAAGTCAGAAAATATGAAGCTGCTGCCTTGGTGATGTGCTTAGAAGATTTCTGATGTGTAGCTGCTAATGCTCTCCAGACACTGGTTGTAAAAGCACGATTTATCAAGTGGAGGGAATTCTGAAATAAAAATGATAAAGAGACACAAGAATGGTTAAAACACAGGCTGAAATTCTAGAACATTTTGGGGTACCTCAAAAACCAACACAAACAGTGAAAATCACCAGATGAATCTAAGAGGACTCTGAATCAGGTCATAACCACTATTTCAGAAAGAGACAAAAATCTGTATGCTTTAAAGGGAGCACTACTAATTGTCCACTGCTGTGCTTTGCTGGGAGTTCTTAACCAAAAAAAAAAGTGATGAACTGATTCTGTAAAGATATATTTTGTCCTTTTTGGCATGGCAAGATGTGTTCTAGCTTCACTATAACAGCAAGCAAAGTGTAAAAATTGAGTATTTATGATGGACATGTAGACTAACAATGGTAGTGGAATCTCCTTGAAGTGAAGTCAGAGGCTACTGTTAACACGCAGATACCCTGCTCTGATATGCAGCATTTCAGACAGAAATGAAAACAGTTTTATATAGAGCTGAATTTTACCTGACACATTTGTCACTTCTCACTTACTGTTGCCCAAGACTGCATATTGAAGTGAACTCCTCTCTCTGTATAGTTCATGCTCTTCTCAAGTGTTTCTGGAAGCAAAGAAGTTGTATTCTTGTGACGTTCATGTTTTGGTTGTTTGTTTCTGCTAAAATAAAGAGGGTAGTAATAAGAATTAATATAATTGAATTAATGACTTGAGGTAAAAGTCTCTCTTAGGTTCTGCATGGTTCCCCTATACAACACTCACTTCATGCTGTGAGAATCTCAAATTCACACACAAAAATATAAAGAAAAATATCTCTAATTTTCAATAGCTTACTGTCCACATTAGCAGAAGACTCTCATTTCATCACTAAACCTTTGAACCTTCAGAGCTGCACTTACATGTGGTGGTCCTTGTGCTCCTTTGTGCAGTTTATAAACAGAGGGTTCTCAGGCAGGTAGCAGCCTCTAAAGAAAAATATGCAGAATGCACTTTAAAGATTTTCTTACAATGGAAGTGAAACTAAAAATACAACTTTTATGCATACTGATTTCTGTGTTAGAAGTCATCGGTTTTCTCAAGAAACTCAAAATCAGAGCACCATCATAATCCTTAGAAACTTGGTATTTTTTTTAAATTAGGTTCTATATGAATCTTGCATGTCTTCATATAACTCTTGAAGGAAACTTATTATAACATTACCTGTTCTTTCTATGAATCTAAAGCACTTTCAATGAAAGTGCCATTCTGGAACAAAGAATGTAACAGACTACATTTCAAACATAATTTTCCAAAATAGCCATGGTGATATTTTCCATATAAATGGATGGATTAATTGCCACTGTTGGTCTTAGCGAGTTCTTTACAGTAAGGCTACATTTGTAAGAGAGCCATACAAGGATAGAACTTCTATAAAAACACGAAATTGTGAATAGAAGCCTGAGCTTCAACTGTATGGCAAGGGAATATATACTCCTACACTAGAATACATATTCCTACTCTTTCTAATTCTACTTGCCTTAAGTGTCTGAAGGCAGTATCTGACCTCCCCTCGGAAGGGACATCGTTGCTGACTGACAACAGCAGCCAGAAGGGGCAGTCTCAGACTGCCAGGCCAGGCAGAACCTGGCACATCGATGCAACGTTTAAGCAAGCTGTTGAGTATGCCTTAAAGAATGCCTCGAATTTCCCCTTCTGAATATCAGCTGGGCATGGCAGAGGCTTGACTGGGCAAAGAAGCGTGAACACGTAACAAATGCGAACTTGAGGTCTATGTAATCCTGTGCATCCAGGTAAAGGATAGACACAGAAATCCCTTTGTCCAATGAGGATCTAAAGCTTAGCACTTCTTCTAGGAAAGAACATGCCTTTGGAAGAACAATTAATTGAGTGTCAGAACTGGATTACTGCATTCATATTCCAGGACACACACTATACCTGGTTCCATTTTCTAGCATGTGGCTCGTCAGTTCAAAAATATTGTTTGTCCAGAACGCCATGTCATCCACTCCTCCAAGGAAATATTCATGGAACTTATCCACCAGAAATGGAGATTTACTAGTATATCTTGGAAAAAGCTGAGAGACAGGCCACTTACTTAGTAAGATGGATTACACTGTCTCCATGCTATACATTCATCTTTATACAGGAAACAGAAGACCAACCTTGGCAACAGCAAGCCTTTCTCCATGCCTAAAAGCAAAAAAAAATCTTCAGAAATAAACTTGCTTCACTCAATATTTAATTATTTAAAGGATACAGCTAGGCTGTTCAGGGCATTCAAAAGCAGACACTGACAGATATTCAAAGTCTCTTTTGAATTATTCTTGGACTTGAAAGGATCTACATAAAATGTAGATAAGCCATCTATTTAGATATGTGCACTACTCCTTCAGTACATGAAAATTATATTGCTAACATGTCACAATACAATAGTACTTGAAGACACAGTTATTCTCAAATAAATAGGTATAAATAGCCAAGATTCGGCATCTGTGGTGTAATAATTAACAGTCATTAAGCAGTCCAAATTTCAATTCTATTAATTAAAAAAATTCTGGTGTTTTATGGTTTTGAGGTCTAGTAGGGAGTCTGTATTGCTGACCTCAACGCAATAAGGCATTTCAAATACAGCCATCGTAATTTTCCTAAGTAAGTTTCACTTACAAAAACCCAGACAAAGCTATTCAACTTACAGTTCAAGAAACAGCAGGAAAGTACAGTCAGTAATTGTGCTTTCAGTTACGATCTCTTTTCCATAAAATTCCTTATAGATGGCTGCTAGGTCTTTGACAGGTACATACCTAAAACCAAGAAGATATTATAACAGATTTTCCATATCACCTGATAAAAGATTAGTTTCTGTAGTAACAATAGCCTGCTATAAAATATTCTAAATTTCAAGAGACTACATAAGATCATGAATATTGACAAATACCAGAAAGACTAGGACTGCACGAGCAGTTACACTCTACACAACACTATCCTATTGTTTAGATTGAAAGTCAGAACCCTGTAGGACCTTTCCCCTACCAGCTACTGCTGGTAGAATTTCCACACTCCCCACACTCTTTTTTTTTCCTGTCCTTCCAGTTTTTCATGTTGGGGAACAGTATGCATATAAGAGTACGAAACTCAGAAGAGTTTAAATAGCTGCAAGGGCTTCTTTTGAAAGAAAAATAAAGAAGAACAGCATTTTGTTAAAACATAGTGATTACATAGAATAAGCAGAAATAAATATTTAAGAAGGTAACCTTATTGTCTTACCAATTTGATGCCAGATAACTGAAGTCCAGCTCAAAATGACTCACTACATCTCCTCCTGAGGATGGAAGAATGAAAAAAAACCACATAGCCCAACAAACTAAACCTGTTAAGTCTCTGTCATGGGTAACATTGCTGATGAAGCCATGTATGATTATGTTATCTGTATTTATATGGCAGATCTTCCGGCTATATATTTTGAATGCACGAATGGTTCACCTGAAAGTATGCTGTACATTTTATACCTCCAGAGAATAACATGCAATTTAAAATCACAGTAGTGACTCCATTTAAACCTTAGCACACTTTTGTCTGCATTTGGGCTTTAATTCAAGTGTCCACATGCCCTATCACATCTCCAGAAACATGGAGCATGAGGATAGGTATAGAAAGGCTTTCGAGCTATGGTGGAAAGCAAGAATACAGTGTCTGTATGACTCATTTTTGGCTCCTGCATTGCACAAGCTAAGAGCCACAGTCACCCACTGTGGTTTTGAAGGGACTAGTTATTCCAGTAGAACGATCTATGATTGGCAAACAGAAACGTTACCAAAATCGCCAGCACTGTGAGCTTCCGAGTATGAACCATGAAAATCAATCTGGAGAAAGAGGAAAACAAGAGAACTGCCTGTTTCTGTCAATATGAGCAGCAACAAACTGTCTAAGTAGCCCTAACGTTTACAGCTTGAAGTTTGTGACATTGCATCTCTTCAAGTATCTGCCTGAAATGGGGCTCCAGCTTTTCTTTTGCCCCTCCCCACCAGTGAAAAGCTAAGCTATCCATTCAAATAAATCCAGTTGTATCAATAAATAAAATAACACAGGCTTACTTCTGCCATGGCCTTCAGAAATCCTTGGTCGATGCCCAGGCTATGCCAGCTAACATCTGCCACCATATGTGAGGCAATTCCAAACAGGAAAGCCACCAGTTTCTCTGTAGCCTACACAACAACAATCCATTTGTAGCAATGTCAGTATTTTACTCTTGTCTTTAAGAAGAGGTTAGTATTTCATGTTAAGTGTGTTATACAAGGATATAGGTGAGAAACTTACAATCCAAGAACTTAGCATAATAAAGTGTTGACCACTCATTCTTTGATGCTGGAGTCACTTTTTGTAACTAGCTTTAAGCACTTCATATGGTCTAAGGCCATAGAATTATGTGCTTGATGTCAGAGTAATTTGTGTACTTCAAGATAAATGTGTACTGAAGTGTTTCTCTGGACTGGGGATAAACACTTCCACTTCCAAGGAGTGAACCCACTCTACCATGGGCATTGTGCAGAGAATCACATTCCTGTGCACTCTCACTTGTGACAAATTGTTTTTTCTCTCCTCTTACATAGCTCATAGACCATGAACAAGAGCAAATCAGGTCTCAGTCCAAAAATTCTCAAGTGAGAATTCTAAAAGATGTCTGGTGTTCAAATGGCAAAACCTCAATCAGATCTGACAGGAATGCAAGACCACCAATTGCATTTGAAAACTTGGACCTATGAAATGTAACATACACACCAGACCACAGCGAAGATAACTGATAGACTTCATATGGAAACCATAACTTTTTTTGTCTGGTAAAGAAGAAAACAGGGTTTCAAATGTTTCTATGTCAGCAGAGACTTTAATATAAAAACGTGTGTTTTTTCTACATTTCACAAAGGTTGAAATTTCAACAAGTGAAGGTGAAGAAAACAGTTGAAAGCAAAGTCAAAAGTTCATAAAATTTTCTTACCTCTTCCCAAGGCTGAGGATAATTCGTTCTGATGTAGTGAATACTTGTTTTGAGAAATGGTGACCAGTGAGTGTCTTCAGACACATCATGGAATATTCCTATTGCAATAAAACTATATTAGTATTTGATTTATTTTTTGGGGGAAAATGAAAAAACCCACAGACTGTTGTTCAATTTCATCTCATACAGACAACACATTTTGCAATCCATTTAATGAGAAGAAGAGCCAAATGAGACTTATTTTTATATGATTTATACTATCAAAACAGGTACTAGATTTACCTCCCACGATTTTGGTTAGAAATATCTGAAGTTTTTTTGCCTGCTCCCTTTCTCTGTGCCTGTGAGTAGATATAATACAATGAAAAGCTGCCTCCCAAGCAGAGAGGATAAAGGTAGTTGACAGAGAAGCTATTGCCTAAATTAATACATGCACTTGTATGGCAGAAAAGCTGATGGGAACAGCAGTCAACTCAAAATATCATGTTTTGGGACAGGTATTGGTTTCTACAGGAGAGAGAAGGGCTATGTCATTATCACTAACATTCTCAACAGAAAGGCAAACTTGGCAAGATACAGTAAATGTATGAGTAGAGAAAGGGCAGAGGAAAGCAGGAAAAACTAGGTTTCATTTGAAGACTCAATTATTACACTCACTTGGATTTAGGCAGAAAATATTATGGAGGATCGAACAGGGACGTTGCCTAAAAATTTCTGTGTACCTACAGAAAGCTAAGGGAAAGTGATACTGACATGATGAGGCCAAGCAGCACAACGTTACATTCTCTAATGGCAAAGAAGATAGGCAGAAGAGAGATTTTTCAGACCATCAGCACACTTTGAGGAAGAGTACATATGTGTTCACGCAGCACTGTGAAACTGCAGATTAAGGTATATTAAAAGCTCAGAGAGCAGACCTTGTGGGTAATTCAGTTATCTCCTTGCCTCTCGACATTTTACAGTGGAGCTAAACTAGATAACATAAGGATGGGATTTGCTAGGCCAAAATCAGAATAGCTTTCTACATCTATGTTTGCCTCCTGCCCAGGAAGGCAGTCTGGATGGCTTTGTCCTTGATCTAGTGACAGTCAGTTTAAAACGGCTCAGACCTGCACAGGTACCTTTTTCTTCCACATTGACCAAGGAGATTGTTGACAAACGGTCCAGCTATAAAAGAAGGTAAGATGGACTCCAATTTTAGTGAAAGAATGTGGTCTGGATGATGCAGATAGAGAAGCTCTGACCACTGGCCTGGTATAAGACAGAAGTCAAAACTGTTAGAAGAGAAAGATGAGGTAGATAGAAAGAACCCAGTTGAGGCAGGAATTGAAGAAATCCCAGGAGAACATCAGTCAGGAAAACAAGGCAAGCAAGAGTGAAGTTTGGAACAAGATGTTGTCAGATCAAGGCACAAAACCACGAACAGTGACCTGATGAGTGACAGGAGACAGAACCACTATTAAATGCCAGAGCAGAGGGGGAATCTCGATGTGAACATGCCTATCATGATATAAACTAAGCACCTTGCAGTTGGCATAACCAACAGTTAGCATCAACAACCTGTGTCTGAGAAACAATGAGAAGTCTGTCTGCACCTGTATGACTTGACTCTAAACAGAAAAGGCAATGAAAAAAGATGGGGAAAGTGTCCTCCAAAAGACAAATGAGGATTTTGCAGTCTGAGGCAGGAAAAACAAATACTGAAGTAAGTGGAGACACTGGCACCAGCTGAAAAACATGTAAAAGATGAGGGAAACAAACAACTATCCTAAGAACACTTTGAATTTAATGGATCTGAATTTGCATAGCCCACTAAAATAAGCTACTTCCCATACTTTAGACTTCAGCTAAGATCTCAACAGTCAATTGGCGAGATATCCTCACACAAATTACTTGTTACTGCCCTCTCTCTGGTATTTGCTTAAACATCCTAATAGCTTGTTTTTGGAGGACAGGCTGTCTTTGTCCTGTTTGCTAATTGCTCACTATCCAGATTTGGCATTTCTGTAGCAAATATCTTGCAGCAAGGCCTAGCTGGCTGTTCTATAGTTCTGGTGTTGCCAGAGAAGCTGATTATTATCAAGACCCAAACTACCAGAGTTGAAAAATCAGGGGACCATCTGTAGCGCAGCCTTTAGACCTGCAGTCAGCAAAACTAGACATTAATTTCCAACTGGAACAGTAAAAGGCAAAAGACAGTGCTCTGCAAAAGAAAGGCTTTAAACTGGGATGTTACTAACACTTGCCCACCCATCCCCAGCAAGTCTGACACTATTTTGTTATTGTGGGTTTTATATATACTCTTATCCTCTTTATGAATGATCTGATAGAAACTAATACAGAAATTAGCTGTACGCTTTCCCTAAGACTTAGGAAAAAAAGGTCACTTTGTCGTCACATTTTTTCCTCAAGACAGTACTCAGTAATCTGACCTAATTTAGTCAAAGAACATCCTTCTGTCACATTGCCCTACCTATTAAATAGTTAAATTGACCCCAAAGTTACCTTCTAAAACCATTTTCAAGCACCTTATTTTCTTACTAAGTTCTACAGAAAGGCTCAAAATACTGACAAAAATGATGGATATTTTTTGCAGAAAGGCATTTTTGGCCATACTTCATTTCTTACAGTGTAACTATTTTCAGCCCTACTGAATTCTAGGATTTCCACATAAAAATTAAAGTTGTTAATACATTACACTCAAAGTTTTTCTTACCAGCTTTGCAGACTGGAGAATAAAAGGCATCAGGATAAATGCTCCCAGCTTGAAATGCATCTTGGTTGTTTAGTAGTAACTGGGAAAAGGATGGGGGGAAAAGGAATCAGAATGTTATTGCACAGCAGGAAAACACATTTTACTGCTTATATCAAAGATAAAATTAAAATATCCAGCAAGATACAGCTATTATCTTGGTAAAATACACCATGTGGTGCAAAAACCTTACTGTCATTTTGCTGTCCTTATATTTAATAAATCTCCTTTCCAAAAGTCCTCTACTGATTCTTCTAATACAACTACTCATGTAGAGTATGCCTAAAGAAGATGGCAAAACATGTAATAAAGCACACAAAGTATATATATACACACTGGCATAATTGTTATGTATTTGTAATAGTATTCAGAAGGACTAAAATGATTTTCAAAAAAAAAAAAGGTAAAAATACAGTCTTGAACTATGCTGATGCATGCAGTATTGAGAATAATGAAGGAAAGAAGACAGACAGGAAAACATTCAGAAGAAATGTGTATAAAATTAAATAATAATGTGCTTCTTACCTGTCTATAATTAACACTCCCTTCATGCTTAATGAAAAATTCCAGAGCTCTATGTGCTGAAAAACAACATATTGAAGTATTGATTTACAGATATTGTGCCCAATACTGTGTTTTGTTAGAAGTATTACCAAAACCAAAAAAACATCACATTGCCATACCTAAGCTAAGCGGCATGTGCAGGAAATGTGATTTCTCACAGAATTATGTACCTTTGATAGGGTGGGTTTTCTCACCTAAGGAGCTAATAAGGAAGTGCTGCTCCTGTGGCACATCTGGGCACTGAGGTCTCATCAGCCTCTGTCTAATCCCCATCTCCCAAGCTGACCAACCAAGCTGAAACTGCAGTGAAATGAACTCCCCATGTCCAGAACTGAGCTACAGAAGTGAAATGACAGGATCACACCCAGCACATGCCGAGAATGGACCGTAAAGTTCTAGCTGTACTGTATTTGAGTTTCACTGTTGCTCTTAACTTTGAAAAAGGTACCTTGGGAATCAACGTGGATGTTTAACAGTTTGATTAATTTTTAACATGTATGAAAACCAAAAAAAAATGCAAAGTCAGCACAGTAAATAACCTTATTTATTCACTGAATAGGCAGACATTCTTACTGTCAAAATCTTTACTGAGCAAACATAACACGAGAATGAAAAAAAAACAAAACCACCACTTCTGTTTAATAAAGTCCCCTTCTAATTAATGTTAGATCCCAGGGATCATCTATTAACACTATTCTAAAAATACTATTTATAAATATCCTTAGAAGCAATGTTGGGTAAAACTGAATTTAATTTGCTCCTTACCAAATAAGTCACATCACAAAAAAAACAACCCAAACCAACCCACCACTGGGTTCGTAGTCCAGAATAAGATCTAGACAAACTGTGTGGGTTCGAATAACCTTACACTTCGAATTTTACCCACCGACCTAAACAACCATTATTCAGATATGTTAAGATACCTTAAAGACCAGTCTTGCACCAAAACAGGAACAATGACAACAACAAAACCAACATAATAATAGTAATAATAATCAATCATCTATAATGTTAAGGCTTTCAACACACACCTCTGTTTCCAGTGTGCAAGAGACCAGTTTGGCAGCTTGCTTTTTCTGCCTCCCATTACCCTTTCACTTCTCTCATTACTCAAGTGGGCCCGGGTCCTACAACTTCACCTTTGCATGAAATTTTGTGATGTTATCTCCAGTTTCACAGAGCCCTGCAAGTCTGACAAGAGTCCTTGGGGGAAAAAGCCTCCCCACTCAAACCTGCCTCCAGCAACAAGGCTGTGGTAAGTAGGACACAGCACAGCTCTGCCGAGCACACTGAACACAATCAACATTCTGAACAGGCAGAGCTTTTCAACACGTTAAAAGTACTTTCAAAAAACTGTCCAGGATAGACTTTGATGCTAGTTTTGAGATGGAGGAGTTCCTCCCTACAGTTTGCTTTTTAGGGTTTTCTTTGGTTTTGTTTTATTGTTGCATTCCNCCAAAATACTCAGTATTTGAATTTTGGAAATACTTTCATCTTATCATCATAGACTTTTGCGTGAACAATAATAAAAGTACTAGTTTTAGCAGCATACGAGCTGATGACAGTTTAATGTAGTTTTCAGGCAAATGGACAATATTTGTTGTAAACTATGACCCAACAGATCAGTGTACACAAAACTCCTCAGACAACCAAGATCCTTAAATTACATAAACACAGGTTTTCTGCTATATGCTCCCTTGATTAGAAGAAAATGACTGCTTTGGGACAGACCTGTAAGCTTGTTTCTCTTTGTTGATTTTTTTGCCAACACAGTCTATTCTGGAAAAACTTATTTCAAGTCTTTGGAAGCTCATACTAGGTAATTAGAGCCCCAAGCAGGCAAAGAAGTATGCACTTGCCTAACCTCACGTATGTGACTTCTCCTACCAATTACTATGGTTTTCTTGAGACACCCTTAAGAAAAGCAAATGGTTCCAGGATGCTGACGGAGGGCACAACACTCGTAAGGGAACAGGCTCAGATGCCACGAACAATCCCAGCCTTTAACCTGTTCAAAGTTGCATGCATTTAGCACTAAAGTCTGAGAAAATTACCTGAACGCAGGCAATATCCTACATTTTACCACCTATTTGAGCAACAGATTTAGAAACAAAACCAAAAGAAAAAACAATTAAAACTGTCAATTATAGAGTAAATGTTTCAGAATAATCTCACGCTACTCGTGCATTCTTGCAATAACTACAACAGAAGCTAGATTTTAAAAATAACACAGGCAAAAAAGAAATTCAAAACAGAAATATTTCCCCATTTTGAAGTTCACTCAGTTCTCTCCTTCATTCTTTATAAATCTAGGCTGTTCAGGCTACAGAGAGCAACTCACCAGAAAGAGACACAGAACAAAATTTTCATGATGTTAGTCACAAATACATTACAGCATTTTGCTATTTTATGCATTTTATTTTCATACACGGTGACTTGAAAACAGATCTACCACAAATGACCTGTGTTATTCTTAAGTTTAAATATAAAAATCCCATGAATTGCCTTCTTTCTCCAAACCAAACTCTGTCTGCGTAATAATCACAGACAAAAACATTCCAGTTACATAATGCCGGTGCTTTACAAGACGGAAAAATACCCACATCGATTCAAGCATTTCACTTACAAAAAGTAAAGTTTCAAACTCCAAAATGAAACTATTCATCTATCCTATGTATTACTCACATTTTTTTTGATGTAGAGTGTTTGCTACTTGAACATTATTTCCTCCTTTTGCTTTCCAGTTGAATCTGAATTTACTTATCTCTACATGCAACTCAAAACAAGGAAATTCATTCTGAACATGTCTTACCTATTTCAACATGTGTTGAAATTCCACATGGGATACATCTTTGACAGAAATGGTACAGTATAACCAGGAAAACAGACCACATCTTCAGACCAGCCATGATGCTGGCTCAAAGTGTGATTTTCAGAAGCCTGGAGCAGTAGCACTGTGACCTTTGCAATGTAAGTTTCGGAGCATGCCTTGTCTTTCAGACATACTGCTGACACAGCAAGTACACAAACTGCCATATTTGAAAGACTATTTTAAACCAAAGCTTTTTTTTTATCTCAAATAAAGTAATTTATAGAAAAAAAAGATCTATGTGTGTTCTCTCCTCTTTAATCCTGTAATATCTCTGGGGTTTGAGCAGTGTAACTGCACAGCAGCAGTGAGATTTCTGTCAACATACGACAGTATAGCAAAGAGCATCCTACCACAGTTTGTCCAGCTCACGGTGCACTTGTCTTACAACAGCTACTATCACATTTCACAAAAAAATTAAAGCCAATTGCCAAAGCAGGTTTAATAAAAAGACACTCACTCCCAGGCTGCAGGCAATAAAAATTTGTAACCTCTGGTGAGCTGACAGGACACTGTACACATTAAGTTTGGGTCTTACGATCTGGACCGGAAACCCAGTTGGTATGTCGGGGAATCACGAGAGGACTCCTGCCAAGTGTCCTGCTCCGAAGTCCTGAGTGCAGAGGCTGGGCACACTGCAGCACCCAGCCACCCTCCATGCAAACCCAGCCTGGACACTGTGCCGGGCCACTGCTCAGCCCAAGGGCAGGACAGGCACATGTGGCACAGCCACATCTGTCCCCAGCGAGACGGTGGCACCAGGCAGGGGCTTCACATGGCCCTTGTGCCAGACTGCCCACAGCCATCGTGGCACCCAGTGGCCAGGAGAGAGGACCACTGGCCAGCGTGCCCACCGACGCCATGGGCTGGTGCTCCTCCAGTGAAGCCATCAGGCTCAAAAAAGCCTGGAGAACAGCAGGCTGAGAGGAGACCTCTCAGCAGCCTACAACCTCCTCACGTCGGGAAGGGACACGCACTGATCTCTTCCTGCTGGTGACCAGTCACCCGAGAGAACAGCTGTGTCAGGGGAGGTTTAGGCTGGATATTAGAAATAGGTTCTTCACTCAGGGGGTGTTTGGGCACTGAACAGGCTCCCCAGGGCAGCGGTCACAGCACCGAGCCCGACAGAGTTCGGCGAGCGTCTGGACAAAACTCCCAGGCACACGATGCGACTCTTACTGCGTCCTACTCAAAAGCAGGAGTCGGACTTTGATGACACCTGCGGGTCCCTTCCAACTCCGGATATTCTATCGTCCTATGATTCTAAGGCTCCTTGTCCCTCCGGAGGGGGGTCTCCATGGTGCGGGAGAAACGGGATCCCGGGAAGCAGAAGCCCTCCCACCCGCGCCAGGGAACACGGAGCGCCGCCACCCACCTTCCTCCCGCCGCCGTGTCCCGCCGTGGNCTAGGCTGTTCAGGCTACAGAGAGCAACTCACCAGAAAGAGACACAGAACAAAATTTTCATGATGTTAGTCACAAATACATTACAGCATTTTGCTATTTTATGCATTTTATTTTCATACACGGTGACTTGAAAACAGATCTACCACAAATGACCTGTGTTATTCTTAAGTTTAAATATAAAAATCCCATGAATTGCCTTCTTTCTCCAAACCAAACTCTGTCTGCGTAATAATCACAGACAAAAACATTCCAGTTACATAATGCCGGTGCTTTACAAGACGGAAAAATACCCACATCGATTCAAGCATTTCACTTACAAAAAGTAAAGTTTCAAACTCCAAAATGAAACTATTCATCTATCCTATGTATTACTCACATTTTTTTTGATGTAGAGTGTTTGCTACTTGAACATTATTTCCTCCTTTTGCTTTCCAGTTGAATCTGAATTTACTTATCTCTACATGCAACTCAAAACAAGGAAATTCATTCTGAACATGTCTTACCTATTTCAACATGTGTTGAAATTCCACATGGGATACATCTTTGACAGAAATGGTACAGTATAACCAGGAAAACAGACCACATCTTCAGACCAGCCATGATGCTGGCTCAAAGTGTGATTTTCAGAAGCCTGGAGCAGTAGCACTGTGACCTTTGCAATGTAAGTTTCGGAGCATGCCTTGTCTTTCAGACATACTGCTGACACAGCAAGTACACAAACTGCCATATTTGAAAGACTATTTTAAACCAAAGCTTTTTTTTTATCTCAAATAAAGTAATTTATAGAAAAAAAAGATCTATGTGTGTTCTCTCCTCTTTAATCCTGTAATATCTCTGGGGTTTGAGCAGTGTAACTGCACAGCAGCAGTGAGATTTCTGTCAACATACGACAGTATAGCAAAGAGCATCCTACCACAGTTTGTCCAGCTCACGGTGCACTTGTCTTACAACAGCTACTATCACATTTCACAAAAAAATTAAAGCCAATTGCCAAAGCAGGTTTAATAAAAAGACACTCGCTCCCAGGCTGCAGGCAATAAATATTTGTAACCTCTGGTGAGCTGACAGGACACTGTACACATTAAGTTTGGGTCTTACGATCTGGACTGGAAACCCAGTTGGTATGTCGGGGAATCACGAGAGGACTCCTGCCAAGTGTCCTGCTCCGAAGTCCTGAGTGCAGAGGCTGGGCACACTGCAGCACCCAGCCACCCTCCATGCAAACCCAGTCTGGACACTGTGCCGGGCCACTGCTCAGCCCAAGGGCAGGACAGGCACATGTGGCACAGCCACATCTGTCCCCAGCGAGACGGTGGCACCAGGCAGGGGCTTCACATGGCCCTTGTGCCAGACTGCCCACAGCCATCGTGGCACCCAGTGGCCAGGAGAGAGGACCACTGGCCAGCGTGCCCACCGACGCCATGGGCTGGTGCTCCTCCAGTGAAGCCATCAGGCTCAAAAAAGCCTGGAGAACAGCAGGCTGAGAGGAGACCTCTCAGCAGCCTACAACCTCCTCACGTCGGGAAGGGACACGCACTGATCTCTTCCTGCTGGTGACCAGTCACCCGAGAGAACAGCTGTGTCAGGGGAGGTTTAGGCTGGATATTAGAAATAGGTTCTTCACTCAGGGGGTGTTTGGGCACTGAACAGGCTCCCCAGGGCAGCGGTCACAGCACCGAGCCCGACAGAGTTCGGCGAGCGTCTGGACAAAACTCCCAGGCACACGATGCGACTCTTACTGCGTCCTACTCAAAAGCAGGAGTCGGACTTTGATGACACCTGCGGGTCCCTTCCAACTCCGGATATTCTATCGTCCTATGATTCTAAGGCTCCTTGTCCCTCCGGAGGGGGGTCTCCATGGTGCGGGAGAAACGGGATCCCGGGAAGCAGAAGCCCTCCCACCCGCGCCNCGGGGCGGCCTGGTGGGCGGCCGCTGGGTGGACACGGCCGCCGCTTTCCCCGTGCAGGACCCGGCCAGCGGCGAGGAGCTGGGCCGGGTGTCCGACTGCGGCGCGGCCGAGGCGCGGGCGGCCGTGCGGGCGGCGCACGAGGCCGGCGCTGCGTGGGGCCGCCTGCCCGCCAAGGTAAGGGGACGGTGAGGGCCGGGCGGGGCTCTCGGGGCTCCGCTTCGCCGTCCCTGCGGGCGGCGCCCACGGCAGCCTTGTCTCTCCCTCCCAGGAGAGGAGCGAGCGGCTCCGCAGATGGTACGAGCTGATGATGGAGAACAAGGAGGAGCTGGCGCGGATCATCACGGCCGAGAACGTGAGTAGGGACCGTGGGCACTGCCGTGCGGTAGCGCAGGGAAACTCGACACAGCATTGCCAGCAGCGAAATAAAGTAAAACTGACCGGCCCCAAAAGACCCTGCGTGCATTTCACCAGCTATCCACCGCAGCTTTTGTGAGAACTTAAAGAAGTTGAGGCAGCAGGCGCATTGTGCATTCATATTGCTGTGCTGGGGCAGTCTTCTCCACGGACACCCCCTTGTCGTGGGGGAGAAGCTTGCGTGCCCTTATGAGGTTGCAAGCTGTGCTGGCGGTGGTTGTGCCTCTGGTAGGGTCTCCCATGCTAGTCAGGTCTCAGCTGAAGGGTCAGACAAAGTGTGTCCATGGGCAGGATGGGCTCGCCGGCCTCCCAGCAACCATCCTAGGAGAAGGACAACTCTAACTCCAAACCTGGGCTGATGGAACTCATTTAGCCCTGTAAGGCCATCCATCTAAAAGAAGGACACTCTAAACCTGCATCCTGAGGATTTTGCTGCCACCGTCCAAGCTTGCTAGGCCCTGGCAGATGAACCTTAGGACTAAAGGGTGGGGCCAGTTCTGCGCACGCTGCGCCTCACCTAAAAAATCCACTGTGCAGGCTCGAAGGATTCACCCACATTTGCAAAGCCCTGCAGCGACAGGCGAGGGACGAAAGGGCAGGTGAGAAGGTGCACTGGAAGCTGCAGAGCCAACCCTGCGTGCAGGTGGTTCAGGACATTGGTCGCTCAGGTTTCGCTGTGCCTTTTGCAACCAGACTTGCCTATCTCACCTCGGCCTTTTTAGCCATCAGCGCACTTGCAGCAAGTGTGGGTAGAGCCCTTCCCAAATCTTTATTTGCAAAGCCTAGTCATGGTGATGATGCTAGGGCCATGGATTAGGTTTCAAACGTTGCTCTTCCTGACATACATACAGTGCATTGGTTTGATGACAGTCGTAGGAAACCCGCAGAAGCCAGAGCCCAGATTGTGCTTCATGGTGTGCAAAAGCATACATCCACCTGAACCATGGTCCTCACGGCAGAACTGTTTGTGTTTTATCAGTTTCATTGGGAAAAAAAACAGTGCTATTAAAGCAAGTCTCCAAGTTGGATTCACATAGTCTGCTTTGGTTTGTATCACAGAGTAGTCTGGGAGTTCACAAAGTGGTGTCCTTTTGGATAAAACCCTACTGGGAGATATCAGAAGCTTCTGTGTGTTGTCACAGCAGCTAATGGTCATTCAGTCCCCAGAATAAGACCTGGAGATAGTCCAAAGTAATACTCTTCAAACAAATGTCCCTGACTTAAAGTTGTAACTGTTTTGCCATGATTTGGGTCTTTCTTCAGAATGGCTATAGCAGCTAACTGCAGAGTTTGTAAGTAAATATGTACATTTGCTGTTCTTGCTGATTGTCTTGGGCAGATATGAATCCAGACACAGTATCTGAAATGTTGACTATACAATCAACAATGGTATCTTGAAGTTGCACCACTACTGCTGCTGCAATTACATAATCCTTTTAGGAGATCGCAGTTTATGTGATAGGGAGGGGATCATAAAGTACTCTGAAAAGAACAGAAACTCCAAAATTACTTGGATTTGTTTTATTACTTCAGTTTGCCACTTACAATATGTCTTCAATGTGATTTAATCAAAGGGGAAGCCTCTGAAAGAAGCACAGGGTGAAATTGTGTATTCTGCCTCGTTTCTGGAGTGGTTTGCAGAGGAGGCTCGCCGGATTTATGGTGATGTTATTCCAGTGTCTGCAAAAGACAGAAGAGTCCTGGTGCTGAAGCAGCCGGTAGGAGTGGCAGCCATTATAACCCCGGTAAGCATTGCTGAATTTTTTCAAATCACCTGAATGTTTTCAGCTCAGGACACAGCTCCACCAGCCCTGGAAAACACCCCTGAAAATTTTAATTTCTATCTTGTATTTGCTTCTTCCTTGATTGGCGGTGCTTCTTTTTAACATTCACTTAGGACAAAGCACATCATGCAGAGTTGTTTAGATTATCATGTAATTACAGAAATGTCAGTTATTTCTGCAGAAACAGATGTCAGGATTTTCCCAACTTTGACTCTACCTTTTTGTCTCATCCTAGTGGAATTTTCCCAGTGCTATGATTACCCGGAAGGTTGGTGCAGCTCTGGCAGCTGGCTGTACAGTGGTAGTGAAACCTGCAGAGGATACACCTTTATCAGCATTAGCTCTTGGGGAGGTGAGCTTTCATGCTAAGCTTTGTCTTAAGCTGTAAATGGGGAGTTCAGATGGGCTTTGAAGTTAACTTTGGCCCACTTCATACTTGAAGAAAGGGCAAACTGGCTGACTTGATCCAGGGGTATTAGTTTAGTGAGGATCTTTGGAAGTTGCCTCTAATATAGTCTAGAGCCTCAAAGACGATCAGGCCATTTAGCCACAGAAAACATTCTTATATCTTTCATTTGGTTATGTTGAACAGACAGCTTAAACCAGAGCAAGCTGCTCTTTTGACACTGTGGCAGCTATTACTAGTCGTTCTGAGCCCTTTTGGCTTCCATTGACTTCCAGAGTGCTTTCTTCAAAACAGTGAACATACATTAAGTGGCTATTCCTCATACAAAATGAGCTGATAGTGCAAATTCTGTTTTTTCTTTTGTTGCAGCTTGCAAACCAGGCTGGAATTCCAGCAGGGGTGTATAATGTTGTTCCTTGTTCCAGACAACAGACAGCAGCTGTAGGGGAAGTTCTATGCACTGACCCATTGGTATCCAAAATATCATTTACTGGCTCTACAGCAACAGGAAAGGTACATACGTGGACAGAATATCAATGAAGATTATTACTGTGGTTATACTGGAAAGGTAGGGGGAAAGTGTGTGCCTTTATACAGAGCCTTCTTTTATGGCTACTGTACACAGATTGTCCAAATAATTATGTACTTCTTGAGATACTGCCTATTTGTTTAGTATCAGTAATTCACAGAGGGATGCCTGTCTGCAACTTCTTGGTAACTGCCCTATACTAAGTCACAATGTGAACAGATTTGCACAAGGTGTTCTATAATACAAGGTGACAACATACTAATAACACTGAAACTGAGCTTCAAAGTTCCTATTCGGGAATGGCTCCTGCAGTTGAAAGTATTAGAGAAGTAAGGCTCTGGAATCTCTGCCATCAACTGTAGTCACTCAGCAATCTGGTTGCCATCTCTAATGACATCACTAAAACTGCAGTGTGGTTAGAAGATGATAGAATTCTACAGGATGGCTGTATGCAGAATGAAAAAAAAAATTCTGGTATCAAGGCAAATCTTGATCCCAAATTCTGTCAGATCTTGGAAAACTTTTCTAAGAGCACTCAAGTTTTATTATTGAGAAAGGATTGAACAAGCAGACAGAAATAACAATATTAGTGTGTAAAAGCTTGACCTGACTTTAAGACTTTTAAGTTTTTTTTGTCACAAGAGGTGGTCTGACATTATAGAGAAGAGATAGATTATTTCCTTATCAGAGTTAATTTTTCACTGCCTTACATCCACAGTTCACATCTGGTAGATGCACAGATTTCTGTGTCTCCTCTGTTGCCTACAGATACTGCTGAAACATGCAGCTGGCACTGTGAAGCGAGTTTCAATGGAGCTTGGAGGACACGCTCCTTTTATAGTGTTTGACAGTGCCAATGTGGACCATGCTGTTGCAGGAGCTCTTGCTTCTAAGTATAGAAACTCCGGGCAGGTGAGAATTATTTTTGTCCTTGTTTCTAGAAAGTGAAGAGTTGTACGTATAGTTTAATAAGCTATTTTATGTAAAAGGAAAGCACAGAACACTTCATTGTGAAGTGAAAGATGCTGGAGTCACACTTGTGGGCACTCAAGCCAGTTATCAGTAAGTCCAAATGGCAACACTAAAATCCCATATATTTTCCCAACATGGCAGTCGCCGAGAAGGAAGATGTTCACTAGGACTCCTCACAAGAGCTTGAGAAGTGATAAGGCATTTTGTCATATTCTTCGTTCACATTAAATTCCTTGGAGAACTAGAGCTGTGAAAGACACCATCCTGCTTCAATCTGTTAAAGACACTCATGGGTAGTTTTTTTTTTCATGACGAGTAGCTTAAAAGAAGTAATAGACAGAATTTGAGTGTACATTGTTTCAAATGTATTTTACTTGGAGTCAAAATTTAAGAGCATCATTTTCCAGAAGAGACTGCTGAGAAGGGCTATGTGAAGACTGTTCCAGCCTTATGGGTATTACCTGTACATATGAAGTTGATGAACTCCAGCTTTAGAAAAGCAGGAAGTTTTCAGTGGCATTGAGAGGTCATTTGGTGGGGAAAATGTTGCTTGAATAACAGAAGAAGAAAACATAACACTAATCTTGGAAAGAAAGAAAGGAAGAAAAAGTGGACAGGGACCACTGAGAGATCAGCCCCTGATTGGACAAGATCTAACATAAAAGGCATCTCTGCTGCTGTAGAGAAGGATAAAGTAGATGTTCCTTCTGAGATACTATAGCAATCAAAATAGGATGCAGTCAGAGCAGAAAGATAGCCCAAATACCTAGGCCATTGAAAGCACTTAGAAACAAATTACAGGAAGAAAGCAAACTCAAATAATGGAAGGAGAGAGAAAAAAGTCCCCCACACCACCAAACGTGATTTGAGTTTCTGCTGCTCAGTCCGGCATTCTGCAGTCCAGAAGGTATTTTGTGCAGCTTCTGGACCTTGGTTGATCATATATTTGAGTCTGCAAAACTCAGAAAACCTTTACCCAGCATAAACAACTTAGCAGTATGACATATTTCACGCACATACCAACAGCTTGTTGAAGTTGTATTTCTAGTGTGAAATGGGTGATGAAAGGAATGGCATAGCTAGGTAGCAGCTTAGGATGAGGTAGAAGAGGCAGAGGACAATAGTGCAGTAACCTGATTCTGTGGCATGAAGGCCGGAAAGAATTAATGGATAGATTAAATACTATATAAACTACTGTTTGTTTTTTTCCTTTTCATGTTTCTTTTCAGACTTGTGTTTGCACAAACCGTTTCCTAGTGCAAAAGGGAATTCATGATGAATTTGTGGAAAAGTTTGCCAAAGCTATAGAGAAAGAACTACATGTTGGAAATGGATTTGATGCAAAAACTACCCAAGGACCACTAATAAATGAAAAAGCAGTGGAGAAGGTATGAATAAAAGATATTATTTTTGACAGCTTTTTATGATCCATGAAGTTACTTTAGATTTCTATTTCACTTTTTTCAGTCTTGTTTTATTAGAATGTATTTGCAATGTGGCTGAAGTGTGTTTTGACCTCCAAATTTGCATGTACATATAGATGAACAGATGGAAACAGTTCATGTATCATTCCCTTATTTCCATTAAGGGCAAGAGAGGCCTCCTTTAGGAGAAACTGATTCCTGCTGATTACTTCCTAGCTGTTCTCAAGACCATGTACTGAAATTAGATACACTGTGAGAACTGAGTGGTGATCCTGCAATTCTGAAATGCTCTGATTGAAAACTTATTTTGCAGCACAATGCCTCTGTTTGGCAAAAGCTATGCAGAATTTGGGTTAAAAATACTGGAACTCAGAATGTAATCACTTCAAACTGCAAAAGAATGGCTTGGGTTTTCTGTTTTGGATGACTTATGACTCCAGGAATTTTTACTTCTTTTTAAATCCTAACAAGTCACATTTTCTGTAACGTTTCATCCTTTCTAAAGTTAATGATTACTAAATTATGTGACTCATACTTCGTAAGATATTATGGCTCAGTAATATGCAGGCTTGGTTTGAATCCATTCTCCTTGAATGCTGCCAGATTTTCTCTGTTTATGAAGTAATAGAATATGAAAAAATTCAGTTATTTGGGAGAGAAAAGATTGTTTCCTTTCCTTCATGCCTTCCCTTTGTGCATCACGAAAGTGTAGTGTGTGGATCACATACAACTATATCTACAAATAAGCAAGTATTTTATATACTCACTTAAGAGCCTTTCTGTAATTTCAAAGGACAGTATTCTAGGTAGAGATTGCTATTTCACTTTTCTTACTACTTTGTTGTCTTCAGATGAATCGTAGGCATAGGGGGTGGAAAATGTTCTTGCCATAACCATCTTAAAAGCTGACTGTTTCCCTTTAAATGGCAGTCATGTACTTGCGTTGTCATTGTGCTTGATCACTGGAATGTTACTTTTAGTACCGCAAAGACTTTTTATCACATTAGATATAATCTTAGTTTCAACAGAAAAGTTGAATCTTTAATATCTGTGAGACTGGGGCCATACTCAAAATTCATCCCTCTGAAATTATGTCAGACTGAGAGAAACAAAAAGTCAAGAGCAAATACATAAGTGATCCTCTGCAAAGTATAAAGCTCTCTTCAAAATTTTCTCTTCCATATTAGAGATTATTACTTCTTCAGTGGGAAATGTACTATTTGTTCATTCTTAAATGCTGACTTTGAGATTTTTGTTATGCATACCTCAGGTAGAGAAACACATTAAGGATGCAGTTTCTCAAGGAGCATCTGTTGTAACTGGAGGGAAACGACACAGCTTGGGGAAGAATTTCTTTGAGCCAACATTACTTAGTAATGTTACAACAGAAATGCTTTGCACCCAAGAGGAGACGTTTGGCCCTTTAGCACCAGTTATCAAGTAAGATTATTAATTTTTCAGACTAAAAATAACAATTAAAAAAAAAAACCAAGGAAATATTATTTTGAATAAACAAGATTTGAAAGACAGTTTGCCAAAAATATTTTTTGTTTGATCACACAAGTCTTGTAGTAAGACTGGGGAGCACATGTGAAAACATACTTTGGATATGTGGTTCATTTGTTTCTCTCTCTTGACCCTATTTTAGCATCTCTGGAACTTTTTGAAAATTACTTTGTTTTTAAAGTGGATCAGTGGTTAAGCAAGGGTAGATAGCAAAACCTTCAATTATTCATGATCTGTGGTATGAAATAGGAGACAGGACTTTTGTCATGTGATTTACTGGTCCTAAGTTTTTCTGACAGAGGACAACTTAGAGTTGTCTGTTCTCCTTAAAACCTTCCCTGCCTCAGTGCAGAGCAATTGGCTGTGATGGAAGAACATCCAGTTATCTCTGAGTTCAGAGTGCTTGTATAGTTGGGCAAATAGGGGGGCTAACCCATGTGAAGTTTGTTTTAACTACCAGTTATCTAGGGAGGATAAAGGCAATCAATTTAAACTGCTCCTCCATTGTTTCAAAGTGAAAGCTAAATTAGATGTGTAAAGTACAGTTTTGGGGAAAAATCGACACATTATTTCTGATGACTGCTTCTTGTCAGTAAGTCAGCAAGACAGTAGATGAACTGCAAGCCTCATTTGTATTTTTTTCTCTTTCTATTGATAGATTTGAGACTGAAGCAGAAGCTGTTGCTATAGCAAATGCAGCTAATGTGGGTTTAGCAGGTATGCCTCTCTGTCAGATAAATGTATTTCTGTGGTTTTATGAATTTTAGTGTTATGGGGTGATGATTGTGAATGTCAGTAAGTCTATTTTTCACAGTATTCTGCAATTTTTCTTACTGATTTTCATTTCTGTATTTCTGTGTCTGCATGGCAGGATATTTCTACTCCCAAGATCCAGCTCAGATCTGGAGAGTTGCAGAACAGCTGGAAGTTGGAATGGTTGGTGTTAATGAAGGCATAATCTCGTCAGTGGAGTGTCCTTTCGGTGGGGTAAAACAGTCTGGCTTAGGGCGAGAAGGTTCGAAGTATGGCATTGATGAATACTTAGAAATAAAATATGTCTGCTTTGGAGGCTTATAAAAATCTTAAAAAAGCAGAATCCCAACAATTTGATAGAGAGTGCTGTGGTTTTAATAAGCTTCTTGAACCAGAAATACATATGAATGCAACTTCTACCTTTTTTAAAACTAAGTAACCCTGTTCTGTGTTTGTAAAGATATTTACAGTATTCTGTGCTGCCAAATGTTTTCACATGGTCTTTGTTTATACATTCAGTTTTTCAGCAATGTGATCAAAATGTCCATCATTTTTAGGGATGCTCATTTATTATCCATGGATTATCCCCATGTAACTGGGAGAATGTGGAGACTGGTGCATAATGAAAATAGACCACCATTTTCCATACCTTCATGTTTCAGTGTGGATGTGAGAGGCGTTGGGATGGTAGTCTCTCTTTAGAATTTTGTGTAAATACTCACATTTTCTAATGTGGTTACGTGACGTTCTTTAGAAGCAAGCGTATCTTTTTTAATTGTCAGTGAATCTGATCGTTATGAAAGGTGAAGGATTGCTTTTAGCTACAGCTAGGCATCCATGCAGGCAAACAGCTTTTCTGGTGCTGTAAATGCTAACTACAGAAACGCTCTTCAGCTTGGGGTTTCTGAGCAAAGAGCTGTAATTCATGCCTAACAGCTTGCACGCCTAAGGATCAACTATAGCCCTTGTTTGGTCTGTTAGACCCAGCAGTCCTAGGAATGGGGCAGTCCAGAATGAAGAGTTGCTGGCTTACTGAGTAACTGGAGGAAGATGGAACACTTACTTACAGGAATAACTTGCAGAATTGTAAGGGGACACTATTAAGGGCTGTGGGGGTATTACAATGATATAGATAAAACTCCCTCCCTTCCATGCACAGACCATGACTCACCCTGGGTAGAAGTACAGTCCCTGATGTAAATGTTGCTCAGTGTCTAAAGGAACATTACTCAGCACCTCCAAAGAATATGAGCAGATAAATGGTTCCATCCCTCTGGGCTTTGTGCCTTGAATTGGATTTTTGGTTATGCAGGTGATTGTCCATTAGGGAGGAAGGTTTAAAAACCTTTGAATAGCTAACTTGTGACCTAATAAATATTTAAATAGTAGTGATTAGAGGTAAGACTTTGACACATCACCTTGCTATCCTGCCATCTTCAAAAGATGATGTAAAGCTTCCTTAATATGAAATAAACACTGTTGTTTAAACATTATTTTAATGGCAATCCAACAAAGCACTTTAAAAACCGTCCAATGTTAATTTGGCAAATAAATCAACACTGCAGAAGCTAAATGGAAAAAATGTTGTTTCTTGTGTTCATTATTTAAAATAAAAGATGGCAACAGAGCTCTTCTTCCTATAAATTAATGGATGTACCCTGTGAAATGGAATATTTGAAGATATTTTATCCCATCAGGCAAAGGTGACTTGGGGAATGAGGTGAAGGAAGCCAAAACAGAGTTTCACAGGGGTTTTTTTTCAAAGCACACAGAAAGTAGCATTGACTGCTACTTCTTATTTTTGAATACTTTTTGTGGTTATATTTTTGTAACAATTGTTGCCCTTCCAGTAGTTCCCAATGCACCAAAACCACACTGTGGTAGTGAGAACTTAGTACTGTTATCTGTGCTTGTTGACAAGAACAAAAAAAAAGATGGCCTATTTCTACACTAGTTGCAAGAAAGAAACTTATAGCCAACTTCTAAGCTTGCAGTACTGAGCATATATCCTGTCAGAATTTGGGGAATACAGTGTTGTGGAAGAGGAAACTGTTTGCCAGCCTTGGATGCCAATGTGTGTTTATTTCTAATTGGAAAGAGTAACTAGGTAGAAGGTCATAACTTGGTACCTGGGTATGACAACACAGTGATACAGGCACAGTTACAGGTGTTGTATGCAGGTGGAATATCTGCCACTGAAATGTCTGACTTAAATTATGTCTGCCTGTGGACTGCAGTGTAAGATCAAAATTAATCATCTCATTTACAGCTGTATGACAGTGCAGTCTTGAATGTGGTTTTAGTTCTGGGGATAGGGCATTTGGAGGATGAATTCTTTATCCCCCTGCTCTCTTCACAGCAAAATTACTGATGTCTCTTCTGAAAACAGCACATTTAGTGAATAAATGTTTACCTTTTTTTCTAGCAATTAATACCTTTTACTATGCCTAATAACAAGCACAAGCCATAATTAAAAATAAGGTATGTAATAAACTTTAAAAATACCTTTGTCTAGATTGGATTGTGGTTGGATTCCAGCATAGTATCCTTGTGTCAGTAGGGTCTATATCAGTTAAGCACAAAATAATCAAAGTTATCTTCATCATAAAAGCTGTGATTCTTCAACAAAAGACTTCCTTGAATTCTCACACCTTAGTTATGTTCATTGCACTTGTGACAGTTTAGCAATTTCTGGATATTAAAACTGTGATGAAAAAATGTTTTTAGTTAATAAATAACTTCTGTGAAAGCATTGGATTTTGTGGCTTAGTACCTCATTCAAAGTTGAATTGACAAATTGACAGCAGCCACATTAAGGTCAGTCTCTCAGATTTGCACAGAATATTCTGTTCTGCCAGCTTTATCACTGAAGAGATGACACTTCTTTTTCATCCACATGTTCATAAGGTGTAAGATTTTGGTACCCCCAGTTACAGTCCCTTGATTCTGAATCAAATAGATGAGACTACTTTGATGTTTTAGTTATATTTTAGCACTTGTTTGAAGTGTTTCCATGTCAAAACTCCCTGCTTAGCACCTTCAAAGAACAACCATAAGAAGTTAGTGGTTTATGCACTTAATCAGTGAGTGCTGAAGCTACTTAGCACAACTGGCTGAAGTTGTTTCGGAATCACGATGATTGCAGTTGCACCAGCCCACTCAAAGGGTTGGGGGCAGGCTACTGCTGATACCAGAATATACAGTGCAATAACAAAGGGGCAGATTCCAGTCTTCAGTACAGGACAGGATCTCATCAGCTCATTCAGCAGCCAGTATTCCCTTGCAGGAGTCCAGTACGAAGGTATGAAGTGCCTTGTAGACTGTGGCACCAAATATACTTAAAAAGTTACTTTTACAGTGTATGATTTTTCCTTACAAAGACACTTGTATCTCATAGTACCTTTTATTATCACAATTTAGCACAAACTCCACACACACTGATGCAAGGATTTTTCTTTTCCTGTTCAGAAACAGACAGCATAACCTGCCTCCTATCTAACAGTAGTATTTTGGGTTATATTGCACACTGATTACTGCAAAACAGCCATTGTACTGACAAACACTCTCAGGTACTGGATTTGTTATAGAGTAAGTCACAAAACTTGTGAAATCACCACACTTGGCATGACAGTTGGTGATTATTACCACATGAAAACTTACTGTGAACTGCAGGAAATTATTTTTTTTCCTGCTTTCTGATATACTGAATTATGTCACATCTCTGGAAAAAAGATGCTTCTGTCAGTAGGAAGGGAAGGGATCAGCTATTACAATGCTTTTATGTTTGAATACAGTCATAAGCTATGGTAGACAACATATGCCTATTAGCCTGACCTGACTGTTGAGTCAGAATACCATGCCTAAAAGAGTACCTGGCAAGTTCCTAAAAGGAAAGACAAAACTTCATTAGTAGTTACATAAATGCAGTAATTTCAGCTCAGAAATGGTTCCAGTTACAATACAATAGTAATTGCAATAAATAACATTTTCTAGAAACAGATTCCTATAACATAAATTCTGTAATAGCTCACCCATCCACCCGCAAGGGGAAGTGCTGCCATACAGAGACAAACTACAGATGTGCAGCTCATCTGCACTTGATTCAAAGCCTGTGCAAAAGTCTTTTGCCTTTGCTGCCTCCTTTTTAAACTTCATATTTCTAAACTTCATATTTCTCTCCTTTGCCTTAGGGAATTCAGGACATAAAAGGTATGTGAAATGGGTTTTTCTTTGTTGCAGAAGTATGTGATTAGTATTCTAGTTATGGATCAATCCTAAGCAATAAGTTATGTTAAGAAACTAATCCAACTCTGTCCTCTTTCCCTTCTAGAGTAATGTTTACCTCTCTCAAACCTCATGTAAATGGCAGACAATTACACTGTCATTTTATTACCACCATCCCAAACTAGTTTCACTTGAGGCTAAAAGCAGGAATAGGACATTTGCCTAAGCACTGAATTAGTTCAAGAACATCAGACTAGCTAAGGAAAGTTTGCATCCAGCACAGAGAATGCATGCACCCATTCACTCTCAATCTGTTAAGTTCACACACTGTTAAATTCCTTGCATGTGCACACACTTGTTTGTCCACAAGAGACCAAGAAAAGCAAAACTAACATCATATGAGCAAACAGCTGACAGCACAAAACAGATGCTTGAACAGTGCTTATATGCATCTGACAGAGGAAAACTGTTCACCTAAAAGGACATAGTTGACCATGACCTTGACAAAGGAAACATGAAAAACTCTTTTTTTCCCCCTACACAAATAAACAATTCCCTGTAATTAGACAGTTCCCATTTTACTTTGTTTTCTCTAGTTAATATGATCAGTTGAACCATGGAACAGACAATTTGGATGTGGATCTCAGCAGATTTGTCAAGGTAACTTTTGTTTCATACTGCAGTACCATTTTGGTTAAGAAAATTAAAAACAAGCCAATTACTTGTTTGCACTGCACTGAACACTGAAGTTGAGTACCTGTTCAATGCCTCAGGCAGTAATGGTAAGGAGTTCTAAGGAGTCTTTTTCCAAAATACATTACTTCCTTAAAATACAAAGGCTGCCTTTGCATTTTAAGGGGATATCCCTGGGAATTCTGCCACATTAAGGAATACAGGATTATGATTCCTGTTGTCGTTTTACTAGAGAATCAAGCTTTAGTTTTGGGGTTTGGTTTTGGTTTTTTGTTGGGTTTTTTTTGGGGGGAGGGTTGGTTTGGGCTTTTTGTTTGTTTTGGTTTGGGTTTTTTTTTAAAAAAAGGTGCCTGAATTTTAATTCCTTGAAAGAACAACCTCCTAGGCTTTTACACTGGCTTTAAACATAAAATAAATCCCAAACGTGTAAGTGACTGATTTCATGAAACTGATGGATGCTGCTGACTGCACTGACGTCCTAAAAGATAAGCTTATAGATAAAAGTACACTGCAGACAGTTTTTAACAGAAGCATTAATGGCAGCATGGCAAATACAAAGTTGAAATTGCTTAAGCAACTTGTTTGCTTGTTTAAAAATGCGCATTTCCAGCAGCATGATTCCTGCTAGAATATTCTGGGAAGTTGTGCAAAATGGATTAAGCCCAGCATTTGGATTTCTAAGGAAAAAAAATAAATTAGTATTTTGAATGGGACTTAACTTTCTTCAGGAATGTTTTAAAGTGACCACTGTTATTACATTAACACATCTGGAGCAGAAACTGAAAGACATCAGAAGCTGACCCTGCTTTTATTGACCAAGTTATTTAATAATATATACATATACACAGTCATAAGAAGGGGGAGAGTGTGGCAAAGTAGATTGGTTTCAATAAACAGGCTAACTACCCCCCTACACAGAGTTGAAACTTGGTTTCTGAGGAAAGCAAATCATACCATTTATACTGCACCTTGCTGGTGGGTATTGGAAAAACACAGATTAACCCTGCATTAACCCATTTTAGTTCTTCACAGCCTCTCCCACCACAATGACTCCTGCAGCCACACAAAGCTCTCCGGAGAAATGCAGGGCTGGGCACAGGGTAAATACTCCTCAGTGCCGTATTAGTAGCCTTAAGGACTCTTGCTGGCTGCATTTGCAAATCAAAAGAATAAAACAAGTTATGAGGATGCTGTGTTGCTGGAAATTCTGACTACTAATTCCTTCTAACCTAGTTGCCCAACTCCATTAACAAGAGAAGCACAGAAGTGTTCAACCCAGCTACTCTCTTGTCGGACTTCTAAGGAAAAAGCCTCAAAATTCTCCACTAAATTATTCCTTATGATGGAGATGGGCTATGTCCCCTCCCTGAGCCTTCTAAGCTGCTCCCCCTGCTCTATACTGCTCCATCCTTCTCCAATAACAGGTTCTCTACCACTGGATTAAGAAGAAAAAACCCTCTCCAAAATACTCCCAAAGGAACGTTTTCTCCATCAAAACACGTCATTCCTCCATCTCAGTCTAAGATTCCAGCACGTCAGTAGAGTACCCTCAGGAAAAGCTGATGTCATGGCTAAACAGTACTGCTGACACTGATGCCCCCACAAGTGAGGCTTATGTTTAAAAGCCAGGTCTTCAGTTTGGGATTTCAAGTGCAGTACTTGGAGTCATGATTTTAAAGTCTAACAAGCAGGTTGGGAAGAAATTATCCAGATTGAACAAGAATATCGGAACTTAAATACACCTACCCTTGCCAAAACTCTGAAAGGATCTCTAGGCCAACACATCCAGTCACTGAATAGCCATGGAGCAAAAAGTAAAACAATATAATGTTCAGGCTAAAACCTTGCTCAGTAGCGATGCCCATGACAATGCAGGTAAATGTTGAACCTCCTTCTCCACATAAGGTATTTGCCACAAGCATTTCACTACACAGGTGCCTGGCACATTCTTTAATTGAGCACTAAGGCTGACAGATGAAAACTCAGCCGAGCGTTCAGTTTTAGAAGGTCCATAGCTCCTCAAAAGTGATTTCTAAGCAAAAAGTTGCTTGGGGTGCTCAAAATGATTCTGAAGGTGGTATAGTTTCCTGGGTGGACACGGCAGAGATAAAGCACTTTCATAATTACAGAAGCAGCCTAAGGCTGGACTTCCTGGAGACACCAGACCTTCTATGAAAATGCAGGGAAAAACTATCTTTGAAAACAAAACAAAGATATCTCCACCTCATGAGTACTACTCTAGAAAAAGAATTCACAAAGCACAGTCAGATAAACACAATGCACTAAAAATGTTCTTTGTGTCTTTATCCTAAACTGAAAATTAAGATGGAGCCTGTGGCCACATGGTGCTCTCTATTGTTGTAAGGGAATTTACATATATTTACTTTTGCTGTTATAAATCACACTCCTTCTCTAAGAGAGTGCTAGGAGCACATGACATGAATCTTCATGCCATTGTTAGTTACCACAGTTTGTAGCACAAGAGCCCTGGCTAATTTTGTAGCAGTGACATAGAAAAAAGGGCCTTCTAAAGCTCAGACAAACATTCAACACAGAACATGCAAGAAATAAGATATGCTTTTCCTTGTTCCTATAATGGTGACAAGAGGAGTTAGCTGACCATCTAATCCTTGATCCTTCATTCTTTCTTCCACAACCTGTGTTACAATTTACCCTTTCATCTGCAATTAGTTTTTTTAGGAAGGTTTTGGTTCTGGAAAAACAGAGGTGGGCCAACGTGTTTCAGATGTGTCACACCAGCATGTTCTGCGCTTTTACCCTCATTCTGTTATCTGTCTTTGGAGCTGTAGTTGAAGGAAACTCCATTTCTGATTGGTCCATTCATAAATGTTCTGGGATTCTCTCTTTCAATCTTTTCTCTGCTGAAGATAGTCTCCTGATCACTGTCAAACTCTGACTCAGAGACCATCAGACTGGAGTTGTGTTCTGTACTTCTGTGTTTTATACCTAACAATAAAAAAGCAAAACAAACCTATTACAAAGATTTGACTTTTTAGTAAGAACTAACCATCTTCTCCCCCTGCTGTGATATGAAAGGCAAATGAAAGCATTCCCTGCAGTGCAATGTAACAGCATTCACCACGGCCACCACAAATATAAAAACTGGCCTAAGAAGTATCATATACTGTTGGGCAGATACTCTTTCGACATCCCTACAGGCCCATCAGTTTATGGCTGTGAAATATGAATAGATGCATTTAAATTTGAAACAATTAGATTATCTTAGTCATGCCTAGTGTACTTTTAATACCTTAAATCTGAAAACTAGTCTGTCCACTCAAAATGTCTTATTAACACAAGTGGGGATGAAAGGTCATGGCTTCTACAGAAATGTTATCTCTGTCTTCCTAAGACAGCAGTTTCTCCAGATGATTTTATTTCCTTGGATTCCAATACTTCCCCTTCTAAAAACTGGAATGCAAGTAAATCAAAATATATGTAAACAACAGCTGAAATCTACTGAGGTTTAACAGGGCACTTGCAGGCCAGGAGGGAACTGCTGGGCAGCAATAAAAAGAGCTCCAAATTAAAGCATGTGCAGAGGAGAAAGGGTTATGTGGAGAAAGTCTGCGGGACAATTAGATGTTCTAAATCAAGACTAACTAAGAAGCTCAGAGCAGTGGCTGAGGCCAAGGCTTCATAAAAGAAATGAAGTGGTTCTCCTCCAACCACTCTACTGTCTGATTGACTGCCATTCCCAAACTTGCAGGCCAGCTTCTGAGCTCCTCCTGACTACAGCTGTCAATTCAGACACCTTGACTGTATGCTTGGTGGATGAGTTCATAGCTTACCACATAGCACTTACTGTATTTGGGTCGTAGCTCCATTCTCTCCTGCTCATCTATGTTATCTAGGATGGTATACTTTGTTTTCTTTCTTATCTTTGTCCTCTTTCTGCTAAAAAGGAAGTTACCACAAAGACATTTAATTCTCATGTACACACATAAATCTTCTCCCTCTTCCTTTTCATACACATAGCTACATACCCTGATATACAGAAATTTCTCACCTCCACTTAAAAATAGTTGCTCCAGTTTATACCTACAAAAGCAGGTGTACAATCTGGAAAAGACAGTATAGTTTATCTTCTCTCTGATATACAAAGACGAAGAAAGCAAGACATATTGATTTGCTTTCCTAGGCCACAGGGGTTCAGTTTGTTCAATTTCAACATAGTTACTACAGACAAGGTAGACACATACTCATTTGCCCTCACAGTTTACAGTGGAAAGCCATCTTACTGCTCAGCCAACATTACAGCAACAGCCAGACACTTGGCAATTAAAAGTCTTTAAAACCTCCAAAACTCCAGTTAAATCTTGGGAATATGGTGTATCTTTCCCCTGTAGTTTCCACAAAGCAAAGGGAACCTCTTGCCATTCTGTCCTGTGAAGCATTTCCTTCCCTTTTTTCATACGGATCTGTATCAACCAGCCCTCACTCTCTGGCATAAGCATATGGTGAAAAAGGACAGAAGCACCTGAATTCATAAGCAACCCCTTTATCATCAAATCTACACAAGCCCATGAGGCTCCACACTACACTGTGGGGGCAGAATGGAACACACTTTATTATTTAAAGTTTTCTACTAGAAGCACTGTTCCTTCAAGCATAAAAAGAAAATCAGTATCAACTCACGCACATCCTTTATGTACTGCAAGGACACTCTAGAAAAAGTTGAAAATCTGGAAAGATTTTGACAGCATTTTATTTTTACCAACACCTGAACAAGCTATCTATTTGCTCAGCTGTTTGAGCCGCAGCAAAAACACTTGCTCCAGTGATAGAACTTGTAAGGGGCTTGTCACATCAAAGAGAATTTCTTATCAGCTCACAATGAAAGACTAGAGGAAGGGCAGAGAGGGAAACAACATATAGTAGTAGACAGAACTGTTTAAGGAAAGAGGAGGCAAGAAGTCTGCATGACTGAGATCACTGGAATACTCCTTGCCTAACAGCCACACGCAGCCCACCTACCCACCCTTCCTGTCCAAGACTGGGAGCAGATCCTTTCTAAAGGCCTAAAACATTCCTACATCAGTGACCTTCAGGGTGTGCCTCTTTTGTTCACATGGAGTACCTGGAGGACTTAGTGGGAGACTATGAAGATCTGCAGTATACTCTCAGCATTTTAACATTAATTATCACTTAATATGAAGGATACCACAACATTAGCTTTCCAGTTTTCATAATGCAGAAAAGCAGAGACACAGATGGATACTCCTTTTTTCAACAAAAGCGTGTCACTACAGAAACAGCCACAGGAAGCTCCTCACATGTCCAAAAAGAGTTGAGAGGGTTAGTGCTAAGGACTGGACCAAATGTGACAGTTGTGTGCAGTTTTTGCATATATCCCATCCAAAATAAACACAAATCATGTACCTTTTGCAGCAGCAGATGCAGAACCAGGCAAGCCCTACCATGACCACAATCAAAATAAAAACAGATACAGTCACATAGAGTATACTCCACTCTGAAAAAAGAAACACAACAGCGCTTTGTAAAGTCAGATGAATAATTTCTAATACAACTCTATTAAAATAACCAATCCTGCACAATTGCACAGGACAGTGATGATTTTTAAAATTTAAACATTTAAAGTATTTTATCTGCAGGCTACTACAGCCAAGACATTATAATTTCAAGAAACTGTTCAAATATCTTTTTACAGAAATGTACTGCTGGGCTGGAAAACAGACTGTTTAAGTCTTCCCTCAGCACCTACCTCTCAAGTACTCCCCATTCTGAGAGCAAATAATCAACAGTCACAAGACTACGAGTTACTCTTAAAATACATCCCACAACACCCAAACTCACCACAATTACTCTCTCCATCATTTAGATAACGATGAATCAAGTTTTCCATCCACAGCTGGTAGCAAATGCAGCGCTTTGTTATGGGGTCACAGTGCCCATGTCCAGAGCATTTCAAAAGACAGGCTATGAACAAAACCAAACATGGGGTCAATTGTATAAATGGACAACTTGTCATGTGTCTCCTTACTGTGAGACTAGATTGGTGGCAAAACATCTAGTTCCCTTTTCTTTAGTGTTATGTGTCAAATAAATTTACAGTTCAGTACACTTCTGCTTGTGAAGTGAAAGAGCATCTCTTACGCATTTGGCATTGAGATGGTATTCAGGCCAAGAACAGTTTATCCTACCCAGAAATAAAGATGGATTGAAGCTGTAGAATTCAGAGCTGCTCCCTGCTTTATGACATATTTTTAAGAACTTCTGAAATACCTGAGGACTGGGGAATATCAGGATTCTCAGATACTAGAAGTCAAGCATCATACTAAACTAGATTGTATTTCAGTATTTCAAAACTTAGAACATCTGAGGTGAGAATATTTACATATCTCCTACACTTACAGAAGTAGTTATTGCTAGATCATTGTGTCACATCAGACTAAAATAAAAAGTTATTCCCCTTAAAACTTAAGAGTAGCAGATTTGCTACATCCAAAAAAGTTAATGCCTATTTTCAAGTGAAACCTACACATTTCAATAATCACAGTACATTTATAACAGAACAACAATCCTTTTCAACCAGTAAATAAAGACAAAATTTACTAAAAATCAATGACTATTTTATCACCAGTGCTTGCTTACTTTGTTATTTGAATTATTACATCTTGATTTTAAACTCTGGAGAAGTCGTATCTGTATTATTTGAGTATCATACAGGGTTCACATTACTAGTGAAATTTAAGGTAGGATTAGAAGTTCAAGCATCTTTTTGGGCAGAAGAAGTTCATTTTAAGGAACCCCAGAAGCCTGTCTGAAAATATTAGAAGACTAGGTTACAACACAGCAGTCAACCTGATCATTTTGCCTGATACACACAGACAAGAACAAGTTAGGTTACCAGCCTATTTACTATACACTATAAGCCTTGAAGGACCGAGACATGAACCATATCTATATTATGGCTATACTAAGTTTTGCCCATCTTCCAAGAAAAGATGTTATGTAACGTGTCTTTATCTTCACTCTGCAGGCCTTCCTGATGCAGACCAGATTAAGATGTACTTTTATCTGCTGTTACAGATGATGTCTTTTAAAAGAACACAAGCAACTGGCACCAGTTTGCCACAAATCATAAGGCATTTTAAGTATTGTCTCCAGCATCGTCTTTTGGAAAGCTATACCCAACCCCAGACAGCAGATGGCACACAGAAGGCCTTCATGCTCTGTTTCCAGGTGCTGTGTTAACCGGCTGCACACAAAGTTCCAAGATGAACAAGCACGATCAAAAACATACCAGCTGTGTCAACTCGCAGGACTTTAAAAAGCAGAAAGTCAGCCTTCTGTTTCAAAAGTTGCACATGCAGAGTTCGTGAGACATCTGATGCCTTGATCACTGTGGGGGGATGCCCGTTTTGCACGTAGAACACAACAGCAGTGCTGCAGAAAGAAAGAACAGCTAAGGTCATGACTGCTGTCAAGGCTCACTTTTGTCAGGCATGCAGTAATAAAGTATAAGAGCTTATAGCCTTTAGTTTTGTTTGTTTCTGGAAAGCAAATGTCGCCACTGCTAAAGATTAGGGAATTCTGTCCATGGATCAGTCAACTCCATTCAAATGCCATGGACTTCATTCTGAGCTTGGAGCACCTGCGGTTCTTTGGCTTCCCAGTTTCACAGAAGAAAAGTGAGGACAACAGCAAATTTAATTCCCTTCTTGGTCTCCCTTACTTTTGCTTTAAGAAGAAGGTGTACTTTTACTTTCTTCGCTCTCATGTAGAACCTGCCACAAAGCACTCTGAAGCAATTGTACTAACTTTAAGAAACCGAATTTAATAGAAAAAGCTCAGAAGCAAGGGATCCAGAGAACCTCATGTGAGAGCCCTCCTCCCCATCATCCACAACTTTTAAGTTGGGTGGTGCTGATCTCATCCAGTATCAGACACTCCAGGGAACATTTTAATTTGAAAAGCTGTTATTAAAAATATAACTATACATGCTAGATTCTACAAACTATTTTGAAATTTTAACAGGTTCTCCAAGAGATAAATAAACACCAAAACAAGTTTTAAACTACCAAGCAGTCAACAGGAAGTACTCTGAAGATTACTGAGAAAACACTGGGGAGTTTTCTCTTGAAAAAATGGATTTTTACCACCAGTTACCTGGAAAAATGTTCATAAAATATTAAGAATATCAAAACCTCAGAGAAAATGTAGACAAAGAAAGAGTTTGATCAAACAGAATTGGAACCTTATTTTGAAATATAATACTTGCTTCACTGCAAGAATGTCTGTCTGTTTCACTCCATTCAGCATTTGGAAAAAATAGCAGCACTATATGAAAGAAAGACACTGAAATATACATCCGTGCACTTTCTCTAAAGGAAAAAATAAAAAAAAAAATATGAAAAAAAAATAGAAACAAAAAACTTCAGTTCTAGTCCTCCACAGAGCTTACTTCATCAATTTTCTACTGCAGAAGAAATTCACCTTTTAAAGCACATTCAGTTAAGAAGTATAGCAATTTTTGTCATCTTAGAAAAGATTATTTTTCAACTAATTATGAGCTGCAAAAAAGGCAAAGAAAATCACAAATCTTTCCAGCACAGCAGGGTATCTTTGTACCTTATATCTGAGTAGGCTTGTATCTTCTGAACTTTGATATCTGAGTCCAAAACATTCAGCAATACAGCCAGCTGTCTCACCAGAGTGTCCTTCTGCTGTTCACTCAGCTGTCCTACTCCAACTTGCAGAATCAGCTCCACCAGACCACTCCTTCTGGGATCTGACAGAAGAAGAACATACTATTATTTCAGAGCCTGGCAAATATTTTAGTATCAACTGAAGACAACATGCAGTACTTGAAAGTATTTATTAATACTATATTTTCCTGCATCAGACCTGTGTCACTAAAAAGCCTACTCTTTCATGTTCTTAAAAAAGTACTTAGCCTATATTGTCACATTCCCTCTGAAACAAACCTGGGGGTCCTAAGACAGCAACCCATCTTAGCAATTGAAATAAAGTACTTCAAGGAGCGCTTCAATTCAGCATCAACATATTTCTGTGCAGAATAGAAACTTCTGTTCCACCTAAATGTGGCCACCTTGAAGTCAGAGGTAAGCACTCAGTGAATCTAATTACCAAGTTCCCTGCTAGTTATTTACTACTGGTTACCACCCAGGAAAAGGGAACCAAAGATGAACTTGTATGTCAAAATCAGGATGGTAAATTTGAGAAATATGAGATACATTTACCCTTACAAACTGAGGGTTCTGCTAAATAATACTTGGACTTCTAGAGTGCCTTGAAAAGAAACTTCACAGATATCCAGTGAGAATCATGAACCAATTATTATGACTACATTCAACAATTAGAATGAGGAACAGAAATAAGATCTATGCCCAGGGGCCAGACAAACAAAAAATCTGAAGCTTCAACGTCCATCATATAGCTATTTATCCTGCACTTGAAAACACATCTATGTAACAAGCAATATCAAACCATGAAAAGACAATTACAACTCCCTAACTTTCTTTGAGGATTGCTTTTGTCCTTCAGGATGAAAGAATAAAAAAACCAAACATAAAACCATCAAACACACAACTGCAGCATTATCTATCTCTTTCTACTGGCCAAATCTATTAACAACCAGAAAAAAAGAAACAAAATTCTTACAATGAATGAAAAGCAACAAAGAGGCAATGAAAATATTAACTAGAAAGTGTAACTTTTATTTATTGATGCTCTCACTGAGGCGATTGTAGCAGTTAAGAACCCTGATACGACGTCATCTAACACACAGGCATATTCAGAGAACAGTAAGAAGGTAGAAGGAGAGAGACCTGCTTGTTCTGTGCTTTAACTTGAGAGAATCTTGTCAACATCTAAATAAATAGATGAAAGGGAGAACAAAGATCTGGTATTCACAACGTATTGATGACCTTTTAATTGTCATACCAGGCCGCACTTCAACAGTTGCTGAATCAACATCTGAGTCTCCTTTAGCATCTGTCACTTTCAAGTGGAAAGTATAGGTTCCTTCCACCAGATTAGTTAGCTGCAGTATTGCCTCGTGGTCTGAGCCATGGATCACATCCTGCAAAAAAAAAGGTACCTGAATAATTACATTCTCAGGGAAAGTTGCAGGTTTGACTATCAAGTCAGCCTTCTGGTATGACAGTATGAGTTCTTGCTCTGGCTTTTGGGACAAACGTGATCTACCCATAGTTTATAGCAGAGTAATGACAACTTGGAAGTGCCAGTTAATGAGGATGTCTGCACAGTATGGATATTTTCATTAAAAATACCCCAGACAGAACAGCTGACAATCTGAAGAACTCATTTGCTTGAAAATCTGAGACAGCTACATTATTATTTCCCAGTATTATTCCAGTATCCTTAGTTCGGCTTTCTTAACTCCAAATTTCATTTCCTCAGAGTTCATGTATTTTCAACTATCCACTCTGCTTGCTGCATTTAAGCTAAACTTCTTCAATTCTTACAACCTCATGTGAATTGCTTCTAGAAGCTTTGTTAGGATTTTGCTGTTTCTCCTTTTCCAGCACTTGCTGATTTCTCACTGTCTTCCTGAGTGCAAAGAGCTGTCCACAACACTGTGTGAGACAGGGAAAACAAGTTATCCTAGGTTTAATAGGACGTATAAATTTCAGTTTGTCATTAGGTATTTCTGTTGTGTGCCTACTCAGAGAGCAGACTTCACTGCCCTAATGACCCAGGCTATTCACAAGGCAAGGTATCACACATCTAACACCAAATACCATTTTTATCTTAAATTGCAAATTTTACCTCATCTAGTACCAGATATGACTGCTTAGTCTTTTTCAATACTTCTTGCTCTCTCAGATTTCTCCTCCTCTGGAATAGCTGGATTTCAGATGTTTTTTCTCTCCAACACATTAGTTTGATACTATCAGCAATTACTCTTAGAGAGACACTGCTTTATTTTAATGTCTCAAGTCTTTCCCAACTAAGTCCACATTGCTGCAGTGCTCCTACTTAGCTATGATATTCTCTAGCTGTACTGAGAATAGCGTAACCCCCTTGAACCACAGCATTACAGAGAGCAGGGAAGACAAATCAGAAACAGACACCATGCCTCACAGCATCTTAGGAGTCATACCTGCTGTCCTTGCTGCAATGACACTACATGCATAACAAAAGCAAAATTTGACTCATTACAACCTTCAAGACACTTACCCCAGCTGCTGGGCTTTGACCATCCCGAATCCACAAATATGACACAATCCCCCGGTCATCAGCAGATCGTGAGCCATCCAAGGTAACAGAGTTATTTGGAAGCACAAGAACATGCTTCCCACCAGCATGTGCACGGGGTGGACTGTTGTTTTCTAGCCATAAAAATAATGGAGGATAAGGATTCGCTTTCAAAACATGAGAAATGTAACATGCCATTGCCAATACACCCACACTCAAATTCTTTACCTGATGATTACAGACAGTAACAACAGAACCTCATGTCAAAGCTACAGGGAAAGGATGAGTGTGTATACAAAATTTGGTTTCAGGATTATTACAGTCTAACAAAAGCAGAGCTGCACCATGAGGAGAAAGATCTTTTTCAAAACGCATTGTGGAATAATCTATTTATAGTCTCAGAATAACTTAAGCATCAGACCTTCTCAGTCGAGCAAAAAAATTTTCTGTCTACTTAGAAACACAGCCCAGCATGAGATCACCATGCTGAGATCTTTTCATCTGGAGAATCACTTATCACCCAGTAGAAGCCTGTGCAAGAACTTGTACCTTCACAATACCTGTATTTAGGCAAAGTGTAATCAGGAAACCTGAGAGTAAATCTAGTTCCCAAATGCTTTGTGCTTAGCCCTAGCAATGAAATTAAGGCACACACTGGGCATATGGCAAAGAAAAGCCAAAGAAACACAAACATGCTCTCCTTCCAGAAACCAGACATCACTGACTTTTCTTTAGAACGCAGCTGATAAGACAGAGCTTCAGGAAGTGAGGCTGAGTGAAATACCTCACTGGACATAAACAGTAAGTTGGACATAAATAATTCAATTTTGGGCAGATCTCAAGGGCATTGACTCTACTCTTTAGAGCAGCATAGAGTTTTCTGTGATATAAGTGAGCTTGTCTCTTTCAAATAAAAGCAGTTGACTGAACTTGGTTATTGAAAAACTACATATTTTTACCATTGAACCTGTGACTGTAGACAAAACATTCTGTGGCTACACTTCACAGTATAAATGAGACCGTAAGGCACATTTGGGCAGAGCTGTTACCACATATTTCTAATTAAACATCAAACAAACTCTGAAACAGTTCAAGCAATAATACATATAGGTAAAACAAAGACCAGCTTCTTCTCCAAGATGCATACAGGCCAGGGGAATCCCAAGCTCAAGGACAAGTCGGGCAGAGAATGGACTGAGAGCAGCCCTGAGGAGAGGGACTTGGGGGTGCTGGCTGACAAGAAGTTCAACATGATCCAGCAACATCCACTTGCAGTCCAGACAGCCAACCATATCCTGGGCTATTGCTGGAGTCAGCACATCTGTGGAAGTGTTCAAGGCCAGGTTGGATGGGGCTTTGAGCAACCTGGTCTAGTGGAAGGTGTCCTGGCCCATGGCAGAGTGGGTGGGACTAGATGATCTTTAAGATCCCTTCCAATCCAAAAAATTCTGTGATTCTATGATTATCCTTACAGCCTCTTCTACAACATGCATGTTGGGAAAAAACTCAAAACACATAACCAAATCACCAAAACCCCACACCACAGCAGCTGTTTCCCTTTATTAAAAAAAAATAAAAAGTAGAGGTCTTTAAATATTAAATTTTTAAATGGAAATTAGTTCACTGAGATGTCACTTCTTGGATGATACTTAGAATCCACAGTAAAACTGCTTTTCTGCTCAAAACTTAACTTCAAAAATAAAATAATAACGTATCTTCTTAATGATATAGAAATACCATTGTCAAAAATATAATTTTGGAACATTTTTATTACAAGTAATTTTGCATATATTGAACTTTAAAAAAGGTTGCAGCAAATGAAATTAATTCTGCCAGCCACTTACAATACTACAATACACCCCTGAAATATGACAACAAATATATTATAACTTTCTGTTCTGATTTCCTTTACATTCTGCTAGTCACTGAATTAACAGGCAACTTGCCCACCAAAGAAGCAGCAACCAGGCTTACCTTCCTTCACAGTAACAGAGAGCACAGATGCACTGCTTAAGCCCTGCTGGTCTTTCACCGTCAGCCTGAAGCGATAGGTACCAACCTGAAGACCAGTTACAGTTGCTATTGCTTTGTCATAATTTTCCATCTGTACAGAGCTTGGTCCACTGAAACAAAAATACTTAGAAAAATCATCCTGCACAGCCAGACAAACCATCTGTTCAGCAGCATTGCTCATGCCATTTGCCTTTGCGTATTGTAGTTCTACAACTGTTATAAGCATTGATGGCTAAAGAACCATAGGAGACATGAGTTCAGAGAATTCTTAAATACACTTTTTCAAGACATTCAAAGTACCTAAACACCACACACGCAGTTATCAGAAGAGTAGAAAATGCATCCCAGAAGTTCACTCACCACTGTACTATTTCATGGCAGCATGCAAACAATATTGCTAGAAGAGCCACTCACAGCATGCACAGGCTGCCAGAAAACCTCTTCCTGCAGCACGTGCAACACTTGCATGAGTTAATAGTTTGTCCTTTTATTAAGGAACAGTTAGATTTGCACATAAACACACAAACTTTTGTAAAACATTTTCAGTCATCATCATTCAAGAGTGCTTTCTTTAGTCATCTATTAGTGAAAGTTCAGGCTAAAGTGACTGTCAATTTACTTTACTATTCAATAAACAAGTAACTGAGAAACCCTAGCTCTAAGAAGACTTTGTATATCACAGGAAGGTACCCAAGCCTGCTACTTGCTTTTTAACAGGAGACACAGAAGTTCCTGTCATTTTCAAATTGTATAAAAGTAGGCCTCAAAATGACACATGGCAAAACATACACAGAGGTTGCCTAAGCTTTTCAAGTTGGACTTAAAATTACTATTTCTTACTCCACTACCACCCAAGCAGGAAGATCCTGAAAGCAATTCTCAAACAGTAAATAACTCAACACAATTGCCTAAGAGGCTCTAAACCAAATCACTTTCACTTTGCTCTCTATTTTATTGGAGATTAGTAAAATCTCTCCATACCTGATATTTTCCCAATAATAGAAGACAATGCCTTGGTCATCTTGGCTTTTGCTTCCATCCAGTGTAGCACTTTCTACTGGGTAGGTCAATTCTTTGTCAGGGCCAGCCACTGCCACTGGAGGACTGTTATTTTCTGCAAAATTAATATTTAGTGTATGACATTTGCTAGATAGTCACTGGCAAGGTTTGCCAATCAGAGGGAAGAGCTTACACAACCTATTTTATTAAAAATTAATACATTGTTTCTAAAAGTAAAAAGCACAAGTATAATATGCACAAGCCAGCAGGTAGGAGAGATCAGCTCTGCAACAAGCCAAATCCCACAGGAAATACTTCCCTTTCTCATAGTCCTCCCTGAAGGCACAGTCACGCTCCCAAAAATTTTGCTGCGTGCTCCATGTGTTATAGGAAATGTTATATAACAGGAGTGGTAGGTACTCCCCTGGTTCCACTGTTCCATCCCTTTCAAAACATTCCAGCCAAATATGGTTCTTTGCCTTCAAAGAAGATATTGACCCACGTTTTCTGCTGCTCAAGGTCAGCATGACGCCACTAAGTTAATGCCAATTCAGAGTCTTTAAAGATTTAGTGCAAAAAAACACCCAAAAAACCTGTTTCACTGCTTTCAGCCTCTTCTTTTTTTGCACGGTAAAACTGACAATGCTAACATTTTCCTGGTTGTTATTTACTCAGACCTGACTCCAGCAATAGCATCGTTCTAGCTCCACACCATAACATGTCTTAAAAGCACCACCACACACTGTATTTCCAATTCATATTCTTCATTTCTGCAGTAAATCTCCATTGTAAAGCTGTCCCAGAAGGGATCAATCTACAAAAATACGTGTATGAAGCAACAACAGGAAGATAAAACTTTGCCCCATGGTGCAATGTGAAAAACAAACGTGAAAGATGAAGCTTTTGAAAACTCCTTGTTTGTCACTTTTTCCTAAAAAACACAATGCAGTTCTAGTGATAATTCAAATCACACAAGGACTTTTGCGGGAGAACTGCAAAGCAATAAGAATACTGAACAAAGCTTTGATTTATACTCTGAACAGCTTTCAAAACAGACTGCGTAGGACATTAAACCCAAGAGCAATAATTTAACTGTTAGAAGTACACTCAGACCTCTGTGCAGGTTGCCTTACATAATCAGGCCCTCAGGATCACACCTGGACTTTACATGATTTTACACCTGTTTTAACTGTCTGCTTTGACAGAAAACAGAGGTGGAAGAGTCCTTGATCCAGCAATACCAGACATTCAGACTACCATCTCAGTGGTGCAGTGCTGGGAGATGAGGCACTGGAGAACAACGCCAAGGCATTGGGCTGGCCCACCCCAGATGTGCCTGCAGGTGACTTACCAGGTTGCACGATCAGAGTGACCTCAGCTGTGGAATGCTGCCTCGAAGAATCTGTGACAGTCAGCTGAAATGTATAATCCCCTTCCTGCATTGCAGATAACTGGAGGTATGGTGTCCGTACTCCCTTCACACCATTTACAAAAACAGAGTATGAGATAAAACAGGAATGTTTATGGATAATGAAAGGTCTTAAAGAGCAAGTGTAAGGAAAAAATTGGTTTAATTCATAATTTAATTTAATTCATAATTAAATTTAATTCCTGTTTGAGCAAGCACTTAAAGCACCTTGCAGACAAAGAAGAGGCTTAAAATTTGACACACAGGCAAATGCAATGTGTTCACTATTGCAACTGTCTTTACCGACCCAGAGAAATAACTATAGAAAATAAACCTTAATTTCACCTGTTGGTATAATTGCTGCATTATTTCTGAACAACAGTAATTGTAAAACACACAGAACACTAACATTCACAATGAGGAATTTAAATACTGATGAAAATTCCTACACCTTATTCCATTTCCTTAGGGATATTTTAAAAGCACGTATCATGACATTTGTTAATATTTATAAAAATGGTTAAACCACAAACCAGACTTGAAACCAGAAAGACAGGTTTATGGAAAAAACGGAAGCATATTAAACAAGACAACTCTATCCTGAGTTTACTGTTCCAGCAGTATTAGCTGATATTTAGATAAGCTCATAAAATGACTGGGCCTGGCTATAGGTCCTTCTGTTAATAAAATTTGTGGCATCTCTTATATGAGGAATAACAAATTCCAGTGCAATTACATTTGGGGATTTTTTTTTGATAAACATGATGACTTGACAAACAATTAACTAACCAGGAGAGTTAGTAATTACATTTAACTCTAACAATAGATACCATGTAACACCCCAGAGACCAGCAGCCTCCATCCTTTGCAGCAGGTCCAGAGACAGGCCTGCAAGATGCATCAGGGGGATGGAACGCCTCTCCTATGAAAACAGGCTGAAAGAGTTGGGTTTGCTCAGTCTGGAAAAGTGAAGGCTCTGGAGAGACCTTACAGGACCTTTCAGTACCTAAAGGGGGCTTATAAAAAGGAGGGAGAGGGACGCTTTATATGAGCAGATAGTAACGGGAAAAGAGGAACGGCTTCAAACTGAAAGAGGGCAGGCTTAGCTTAGATATCAGAAGAAATTATTTACTCAGAGGGTGGTAAAGGACTGGAACAGGTCGCCCAGAGAAGTTGTGGATGCTCCATCCTTGGAAGGGGTTAAGGCCAGGTTGGATGGGGCTATGAGCAACCGGGTCTAGTGGAAGGTGTCCCTGCCCATGGCAGGGGGGTTGGAACTAGATCATCTTCAAAGTCCCTTCCAAACCAAACCATTCTGAGACTCTGCAATCCTCAGTTTTAGGGACACGAAAAAGACTGCTAGACTATTGAAAAGGAACTGTAACATGCACTAGCATTTCCACATTAAATACCCAGTGAATCCATTGGATACCTCAAGCTCCCTTCTCCCAGGGAGGTTGCTTTAAGGTTGAACAGCTCTCAAAAACTTTAAGTTCAGTTTGCATGGATGCTTTTGGAAAGTTTTTTTTTTTCTTGGTGAATGAACTGGTGAATAAGCCATTATGCTATAAATCCTTCCTTAATTCTGTAATTGCGTCTACAGTATAGATTTGCATCAATATTGCACCTTTCCTAAATAGATTGACGAAGCGATCTCTTTCCAGTTCTGAAGGTCTAAAGCATTTGCCAGCAAAGCAGAAATCATGTCTCTTATAAAAAATGGCTTCTGAGTTACATTACATTAATTACCTCAACTGCCCATAGAGCTATAAGAATCTCCAACTTACTGAGTGCAAGTCCATTTGAAAATTTTTATTGACTTTTCTTGGATTAAAAAAGAACCAAACCAAACCAAACTGAAAAACCCCAGCCATGAAAATAAGATAATAAATTTTGTCAGCCCTCAGTGGAAGCCCACATTTTAGTGACCCTGAAAAGCCACCACAGAGCACAGCTGCATAACACTGCCTAAAGGTCTTGTCATTTTTCACTCAGAAAATTAAGTTTTTATTTGAGTTCTGCTCTCTCCAGAATAAATCATGGCAAGAAAATTCTGACTACCTGCACATTCTCCCACAACCAGTTTTCAGCATACCCAGTGCCTCAAAAGACAGGAACCTGTGAAGAAGGCTTTAAGGTTCAAGGGCAGACAATGTGAACTTGAAGTCTTTCCAAATCACCAGGGAGCAAATTGTGTTTGTCTGACCCCAAAGAATGAAAAAAAATTATGACCATGAATTAAAAGTAGTAGCTAAAATAAGACCTGAATACATCTAAGAGGACAACAACAAAAAAAGAGTAACATTATTCTAGAGCTTTCTAATCCTATGCAAATAGCATACCTGCATTGCTACAACCTTGCCTTTGCTTTTGGGACTGAGTGACCACTCATAGCTGACAATTTCATGGTCATCACTGCTCTGGTTTCCATTCAGCGTGATGAAGTTCTGGGGCAAAGTGACTGCCTGATTAGGTCCTGCATTAGCAATAGGTGGGTAATCCACTGGTTTGTTGACAGTCAGAAATGCAATGGTGGAGTTGGTTGCTCCATCTGAATCAATCACTGTGAGTCTACAATAGAAAAAAACAGTATCTGTTAAGATGGACTTCTGCCAAGATCTAAATTCAACACCTAATTTTTTTCTGGCACTTTTTCAAACACCACCTAAACCAGAGCCACAAACTTCTGCTAAAGGCACACATATCCCTCAACTAAGGTAGGAAAGAAATTCAGAAAACTGTTGAAATCAGAATACAAACTGAACTTTCAACCTTTAGGGAAAAAAAAATAAAAAAAAAGCCTACCTATTCTGGATCCCAGATGAAACCCTTTGCCTGCAGTCAGTGGCAACTTCACTGATTTCAAACAGATCTCACTGCAAACTCTTTTAAAACTGTACTCAATAAAAACCAAGATTTTCATTCAACACCAATACTGAAACAATACTTGTCAACATTTAAATCTAAAACTACCCTGGATATTCAGAAGCTCTGCTTATAGCACAGCAGCAGATCCTAACTTCTTTGTGGCACACTATTACTAATTTTAATAGAGCTTAATATAAATGTCAAGTCACAAAACTGAAAAAGCACAGGATTTAAAAAAACCCAAACATTATTGCCTCCCCGAAATGCAAAACCAAATCATCTTAAAATGAGACACCTGAAGGGGATGAAAGCTTCCCTCCCACAGTGGGGTAACAAAGTAATCTCTAATCCATCTCTGTTGTGAAAACTGCATACAGCTGACTAAATGGAAGGGAACCTGAGCAGGAACAAAACTAGTCTCACTAATTCTGTCATTAGGGAATGCATACTTTTTGCAATTGGTTGCACAACCACGCATATCAAGACCACTGCACTTTGTTGACCAGCTAATTTCTTGTAAACTTGAACACACTGCTCTATTGCTCAAGTAAATCAGTCTCCCACAAAGGTTCAGAGACTTAACAACTAATTTCTGAATTCCACAGGTTTGAAACACACTTAAAAGCATTGCTTGCATGCAAGCTCTGCCCTTTTTAATATGGAAAAAAATTCACACTCATTTCTGCTACTGTACAATATCGAACAATTCCATTAAAGAACACAGAATTAAAGTAGAAGCTATAGAACTTTTAGTGAAACTTATGCAAAACACCACATTTAATGTATATGTATGCTGTCTTCAACATTCTATTGATGGTATACTGATACATAATATATTGACTGGTAGGCTACCCACTGGCAGCCGAAGAATGCAAGCTGGGTCAGTGGGAAGTCTGCATCTGTGAAAACTAGGCTTTAAGTTAAAAAGTTCAGAAAAAGTATTCTGATTTTAAGTAAAGCACCTCAAACCACAAATGCTTCCATTGTCTGGACAAAATCCAGCTTCAGCAATGCACAAATAGAAGAAACCAGTAGCAGGGCAAAGGCTTTTATGAAAAACAGAATGACTCTTAGCAAAATCAGCACACAACAATGTTTTGTGAGGATCTGTCTGCCAATATTACCCTGTCTGCCACCATCCTACAGGGAATGACTTCCACAGCCTGACTGCATAATTTCATCTCAGGGCACTAGCTCAGTTCTAAACTGGAAAAAAAAAAGTAATAAAAAGAGTTTTGCCACAGTTTTTGTTGCTGAAGGTGGGAGGTATTTAATTTACATAACTTTGTGCTACAAAGTATCACCATGCTAGTACCAAAAAACCACTGTAAGCAATTTTTAACAAAATCTCTCACTATGTCTCTCCACTGTGTAAAATGAAGAGTAGCAGCATGCAGAAGAAAAATGAAGTTTTCTGTTTGAGAAGGTACATGTGAGCACAAAGAGAAAAAACCACTTAGCTGACATCACAGAAATAGTTAAAGCCCCAAAGGAAAGCATCTGTGCAGGTACCTGAAAGTATAGTTTCCCGGAACAAGGTTAGACAAGTGCAAGACAGGTGTGTCAGCAGATGCCTTCTGCTCTCGCAAGGGACCTTTAATTTCCTCCCAGTGGTAACTCACAATCTTCATATCATCTATACTTTCTACATACACCAAAGAAAAACGCATCAGTTTCTTGTAGCAACTGCTGGAATGAATACTAAAGTCTTTCACACGCTCATCCCTACAACTGTCTCTTCAAGAATATTTGAATAGGCTTCATGAACTACAGATTTCAAGTTACCTTTGATATGATTTATCTAAACAATTCTTCACATATGTGAATAAAAAAATAATAAAAAAAATAAGTCTCAGACTCTGCACATTACAACTTGTCTGCTCCCAGTAATTACGAATGCAATTACAACATCTCATCACGCCCTATGTGACAGCTCTCTACCACGCCCCCAGCTGTACTGGCACAGAAGAAGCTGTAAGAGTAGCTGCTGTTTGGATGCAGCAACTTTTGACATACTGCATTTCAATCTCCAGGTGGAAGGCTGCATTTTATATATTTTTTTAATTCATTAAAATAATTTAGAACTGGATTTAAATCCCCCAAATAAATCATGATTCAGGGAACTTCTGAGAAGAGTGAGAAGAAGGAATTCCACTTGTAATTGACAAACAATAATGTTTTAACTGTAAAAATACAGGACATAAGCACACGATGGTCTAGTACATACGACTGCCATCAATGAAGGTAGAAGTTGTAGGCAAAGAAACTTCTTGTACTTTGGGTGAAGCAACAGCAACAGGTGGCTGGTTAACTCTGACTGCTGTGAGAAAGACGGGGGAAGGCAAAAGAGGACATAAAAAAATAAAATTAGTGAAAACCCAGGCAAAATTAATGTTAAGTCTACAGATCAATAAATGCCAGTAATTAAATCTGGATCAGACAGCGTTGCAGCATCTGCTGTCCTTTTTGGACAAAGGAGAGAAAAGGTTATTGAAGAGCAGTGTCCTGACATGGCAGTCATCCACTGCAGCCACTTCTAACTGGTATAACTCAGATCAGACTCATGCACTGGAAACTGCAGATAGAGGCAGATCAGTGCCTAATTGCTGTACTGGAGAAGGGGACCACAGAAGGTGGCATGATGCTACCTCAGGCTTTGCCTGAGGAGGGTGAAGGACCAGGGAGCACTTAAACACAGTGAGTGAGCTCCTTAGCTCTACTTCCTCAAAATCCTGTACAGACATCATGATATGAAACACGTCAGTGTGACTGGACTGCCAGATATCCTTGACAAACAGTAAATGAGAGATTATTAGATAAGTATGCTGTACAACTACTTGCATTGAAGAAATTAATTATTTCAGCCAACTGACTTACCTGGTTTGACTGTGACATTTACAAAACCTTCACCAAAGGCATTTTCACCAGAAACTGTCACTTTGAAGGCATAAAGTCCCACTGATAACTGAGACAAACATAGAATAAATCAGGTTACATGTTGAATTATACAAAAGCATTATGTATAAACCTGACAATCATATTGTAAACAGAGAAAAATCTGGGTATCTGAATCCTCAAACTACTTTTATAAACACATACACAAACAACCACTAGTTACTGCCTGGAAGTGTGGAATATGAAGCAAATATCTGGGAATTTTTACTCTGTCTTAGAAAATTATTCAAGCGCTCTAAAAAAGACACTTCTAATCTGGCACAGATTTGGTGACACACACAAGTGAAGGTATTCTGGATGACTTGAGGTCATTTGAACTCCTTGAATCAAGGTGCCCTTCCCCACAGGTTACAATTTTGTGAAAGGACCGCCCAGACACAATAAGCCTTGACCTTGCAGCTCACTTACATGAGAGAGCTTCAAAGTCTGGCTGTGCCTGCGCTCCATTTCACCACCATAGTCAGCAGGGTGACTGATTAAACTCCACTCATAGGTATAGGCTGTTTCTAAGAGCAATAAAACAGCATAAGAGTAATCAGTTTTGCCTTCACAATAAGCCCAGAAAGCAAAGAAATCAAGTTCACCATCCATCAGATATAAAGTTACAGTAGGAAATCATGACTGCTACTTCCCGAATCTGCAAAACAAAGCAGCATGAACACACATTAAACTTCCAGTGTATTGCAGCTTGGTAAAGAAGCAAGGATGTAATGGACTTCACGAAGAATCAACTTCTTCAGAAAAACCAGCTCCACATGAAGAAAATGTGCTTTACACAGCCAGCTGCATTTGTGCTTTAAGTCAGAAGCTGGCAGTTTTAAGGTAAATGTTGCATTCAAAACCTATTTTCCCCACTTCCCACCCCCCTACCTTTACATCAAAATGCTGTAAGATGGGCCACATCATTTTTTGGTAGAAACTACAGGCTTTCTATTGAACCATCTGGCTTATGAGTTCAGGTTCTGAAAACAAAAGCCACTTAAAAAATTTCATCCTTAAAATTCAAAGGACAAAACCCTCTCTGACGTTGGAGCCACAAAAGAGGTAGTAGTAGTAAATAAGGAAAATTGTTTTATCCTGAGGGGTGGCTGTTCACATAACTCAGAACTTGTCTGCATTTACAGGCTGGTAGTGTGTGCATCTCTTATTATACCAAGGCCATTCCTCTCACCTGTAGATGGTGGTGGGACAGCAAAAGCATTCAGTTCAACCTCATTTTTGGGTAGCATCACATGTATGTTATCTCCAGCAGACACAATAAGTTCTTTTACTGTATCTAGACAGAATGAATACACTATGTTACAACAGATGGAACTGATATAAATTCAGTATCTTCAAATATTATTTGCAATTAAGTAAAATTTGACAAACGCTCTACGGAGAATAAGCAAGGATAATTAAAAAAAAGTCCTCAATACATAATAAAATAAGAATCTACTATAATCATGACTATGGTTTCCTCACCTTTTACCAAACCAAATTTTTTATTCTTCCCCAACTATGACGCGTCATTTTCCCTACTTCTGTTTTAGAGAAAAGCATTCTGATCATTCATGTATATCACAGGTAACATTGCTCTACATAAAGAATGACGCATTTTTATCAGTAACTGGATGGAAGTGCAGGAATTAAATAATATGCATTTACAGAAGTAAAAGAAAGCTATCTCAACTACAACAAATCTCATTAAAGTAGCACGGCTTACACTAGAACTCTAGTATCACACTTTCTTTCATCAAGAAGCACCACTTCAATGTTTGTGCAGCACTTGTAAGGCACACTCCAACATCCATCTCAGTGTCCCTTTAAAACACTCCACTTGTATAGCAAGGCAAATGTGTTGTTTCATACCTGAACTGCACTTTCAATCAATTTGCTATCCAATTCTCATCTGCAAAAACTCCTTCCTCTTCCAAAATATGCCAAAGTAAACAAACTCACTCCCCAACAGAAACATGCCAAAGCACAACTTCAGGAAAGTTCCCATAGACCTGTATTTCAAATGTTTTAAATGTCTCCATTTTAGTATCGGGAAACCACAGAACAAAGGTTCTCCAAAGGTAATATTCACTACTGTCTAAACTTTTAACTTACAAACTTGGAATAGATGATCAAGAAACAGTGGCAGCTGATGGGTCTAAAAATGGTTGAGGTGAAGAGGCCATTCTGACAGCACACTTTTTGTCACTACCAATTTAAATCACCTAAGGCTCTAAAATTGATTGTGGGAGTTGCCCCAGACACTTGTGGAATGGAGGCTTCCACTTGGACCTCCACTTGACATGAGAACAAAATGGCTAGAAGATGGTGAGGACCAAAGGAGGGAAGGAGGGACTGTCACTGAGACTTCCAAGGTAATATGGCTGAGAACACACAAAGTGTATAAGGTAGTACTTATGGTGAAATTCATCACAGCCTTCCCTTCAGTTTCTTCTTCCAAACTCCTTTTCAAGTCCTTTTTAACCTCCTCCTCCTCTGAAGGAGGAGGAGCTGCCTAGTCAATGGTAATGGTGATCCACTGTCTTGGAGAGGGATCTCTCGTAGCTCATCTCCTCCTGTTACCTTCTATTGCTATCCTGGCTGGCAGGTTACAGTTTGGCAGAGGGTGCCAAGATTGTCCCAAACCAGATTTGCTCTGCTAAGAAAGAAAGGGCTTAGTTCTCCATATGCCTCAGTACATCAGGAGTGCAGAAAAACACACATCTGTGCTTATCTGCTTCCTGTGGTCCTTCTAACCCTTTGACAGGATGCACAGGGAAAACTCAGCAGGAGAGACACTCTAACATACACATCGAATTCACCACAACTACAGGGGATATAGTGATTAAACATCCTTTTTAAAATGAAAACTTTTGCTCTGTAGCTGAAAGTCTGATAAACTTCCTCACACTTTTGAAATTTGAGCAAAACTGTCTTTTCCCAGGATGAGGAGCCCATATTCTCCCTGCTAAGGGCTAGGCTTCTCCCCTAGTAAGGGCTGAGCTTCCTCAGGGCCCACCTATGTTTCTGCATGGGATCTGACAACTATATATAGTGGGAAGCCTGCTGGAGAGTTTCTGAGTTCTGAAGAGTGACACAAAAATAACTGTATGGCTAGAGGAGACTATTCTGAAACTCCAGAAGACTCAGGTATTTCTCACCAAGTATAAAAAATTAGCCCATTTAAAACAAGCTCTTAATCTCTGCTTAATACTTTGCTGTATTTGCTTGAGTTGTATTTCCCACTAATGATGGAGTTGGTCAGAGTTTTGCCACAGAAGTAAGTGGCTAAAGGTCTGGGCTTTGCAGTGTTACTGTAGGTCTACAGGCCTAAAGTGGGATTATGTACAATTTGGATAAAGAGTAAGCTCATACTAACAACAGGTTGGAAACCTGACAATAGTAAAGTCACCCACACCTGCTTTCCAACCTGCAGGTACCTCAGACCTCCATCTACACTGAAACTTTACCTGCTTTAGCAGAAGTAGCAGCTGGTGTGAACTGCTGCATGGGCTCAGATGGCACAGCAGTAGTGCGAAGCAGCATGCTCTCACCTTCAGTGACATTCTCTGGGGACACTGTGGGAGTCTGAGTGTTCTCTGACACACCTGGGGAGAAATCCAATTTATCTGAAGAAGAGGAAGGTGTAGCAGCCTAAAAAATGAATTATAGGGAAACATTTGTCATAAGTGAGGCTTTTTTCACATTTCTATATTTAGAGGTATGCAGTTTTTCAATAGGATGACCCTAGTGATTTATGTTACTAGAAGATTTTATTCATGTATATAAGATTTCTTGAATGAGGACTGGTTTGTTTTTCTCCAATCAAGCTTTGTAAGAAATGCTAATCATTTTCCAAGTTTCAGATGCAGAACTGTCTAGGCTATAGTCACAAGGTAACCTGAAATACAGCTAAGTTTTCAAAATAATAAAAACCAGTAGGACAGGTCTAAGCACAATCACAAACCTTTTGAAAGTCAATGACAAAGTCCAAGTGGTATTATTGTCCTCGTGCTGTACACACACAAACACAACAGAGAGGAAAGAACCCCGTGCAGCTGGGACAGTGACAGCAGTGTCAGGGATTGTGACTGCCTACCCTGTGAGGATGCCAAGGACCACACCAAGAGCTGCATCTTCAGGTGAGTCTCTAACACAGACAATGTAAGCACCTCTGTGGTCACACCTCCACGTCTGCTTGAAATGCAGACAGTAAGAAAATCTCTCTGAGCAGTTGGGATACTGACAGCAGGATCAGAAACAGCAGCTCCCTTAAAGTAAAGCCTTCAGCATGCCAATCCCAGACCTTCAGAAGGAATATCACCCTTGACAACATTATCAGGCACATCCTACCCATCCTGCCTCATACCTTGACAAAAGGTCTGCCTTCCAGACAGCTCTCTTTTACATATCCGCTCCATTCCACAGCTTCCAGAAAGATTTTCTTTAACACCCTTGGGCAAGCAGAAATGTTTCCTTGCCTTCCAAATTTGAGGGAAATCTACTTCCTCTGGCTTTTCTCCTCTCCTGATCCTTTGCCAATCCATCATGCCTTTGTAGGACAGATGGAGACAAAGTCACCTCAAACATACCTTTCCAGGGACACTCTCTTCTGCAGTGGCACCAAACATCACTTCAGTCAGCAAGCCTAGGCAAGATGCTGCATTCAACAAAGGTGCCCTGTGGTACTGTCACGTCTAAAGTGGTGTTGCAGCCAAAAAGATAGCTTAAACTGAAAACATTAGCAGGCAGGAGACAACTGGGGCAAGGACAATATCAGAAATTGAGTTCTCAGGCAAAAACTATTCCTGAGAAATTTCCTGGAGCAGAGGTAGAGGGCAAGATTAACCTAAATTGCAGTTTGGGAAGTGAAAGGAAATGGAAAAAAAGGAGGATTCATTCTGGGTGTGAGTAGGGAAAGTAGTTTCATTGGTATGGGCTTTGTGGGTTGTTCGCTTTTACCCATTTGTACAGCCATTATTGCTTGATACAAACACACCAATGGTGAGGGCCAACATCCTTCAGTTCTCAGGGTTTGACTTGAGTGCAGATCTCTTGAGAAATCCAACAGAAGATGAGAACATCCTCATCATCCAAAATGGGAAAAAACAAAAAAACAAACAAGAGGAGCCACACAGTTTTCTGGGAAGCTCAAAGTTACACTGCAGACGACAGTATCATGCCAAGGTGGATCCTTTCCCACTTCTGGTCTCTGGCTGACCCCATAGATGGGGTACTCTTTCTCCACACCTTGCCCCCTCTCTGTGAATGTGAAGGATAAACCCAACCAGGCTTCCTTACTCCATCCTGATGCTGCAGGCCACTCAACTTTCTCCCTCAAGGAAGCATCTTTCTCAAGTACTCTCAAAGACAATTGATCAGGACTTTGGAGAGTCAAGGGCTGCTAGTGTTGCACTTTATATGACTGCTTTCCCAGCTGGGATTTTTCCACGTCCCTCTGCACACAAGACTACTTCTTAACTGCAGTACTATTTCCTCTTTCTCATTTATCTGGAAAACTTTATGGAAAACGGTCCTGCCAGCAGTGAAACTCTACTTTCTGCTTCGATCTCCTTTTCTGCATTCAGTCATCTGTTTAATGATTTCAGGCAAGTATGACCTCTACTAATTGAGTAGCTGTGCAGCTGCAAGAAGAGCAAACCATTATATAGTATGACAAAGTACAGACTTCATGAAAGAAATGTACCTTTTCAACAGGTGAATCTAAATATCAAACTACCTTTCAAGGGCCTTATACATTCCCTAGGGATCAATGCATTTTTAACCAAACAGAACCCTTTGGCATCTGCAGGCCTTAAAACTAAAAGAAAGACAAAACACCATATGAATATCTCTATATTCAACTTCATTCTCAGTCTTAAATATCAATTCTGAAGGCAAGTGAATCAGACTTTAAAAGGCTGACCACCACATACAGTCTGTCAACCATCTTGAGGTTTATTAGGTAGAACTTTATGCACTTTGGCTACACCATTATTCCTGCAAATACAGTAAGCTCAAGGACCAAGTCAAGCCTAACCTACTGAATAAACATTTGAAACATTGCAGCATCAACATAGCAGCAGCTAGAGTCTGACTAAGAACTGAAAAACCTTACTCGCTTAGCAGACCAGCAATTATACTTTACAGCTATTACACTTCAAAGATGGGCAGCACTGCAAATTTCTGTTCTGGGCAGCTTGACAGCATATACTCTGCTAGAGGGTGATAGTCCACAAGATCACTCTGATGTAAACCCAACAGTCAGGTTATTCAGTTAAATGACAAACCCCATATTCTCTGTCCAAGGCACATACGGAAATCCCCTGCATCTGACTGCATTTATGGCAAAGATGGTCCAAGTCCACAGACTCTGGAGGTTTGTGTTCAGTTGGTGTCTGTTTAAAATCTCTGTCCAGGTCCTTGCTTAGAGAGCACAGCACCTGAGGACACTGCATCCTGCTGTCTACTTTGAAGGGAGGGAATTGCATTTTTGCCACCCTGCTCTGTCTGGCTTGTCAAAACAGCTTTGTCTGGAAGCTGCAGAAGGGAGTGTGTCAGCACAAACCTAGGAGATACAGAATTGCCATGATAGAATTAAGAGGATGATAGGAAAACACTGTATAACACGCAGTAAATAAGGTAATTCATTGAAAGTTATTATCAAGCATGATTTTAAGATCTTCACATTTTTATAGCCTATACAAAAAGACGACAATTTGTGAGACTGTTTGGATTATACATTAATGAGAAAACATGTGTCTGGACTGAAGTCAGTTCTGGGGAAGGCCAGAGAAAGGCCTGCTCATCATCTTCCATTTCACAACAAAATGCCGCAGAGGCAAGTTTCAAGTTTTACTGAGTGCCCAAAGTGCACAAACAGGTTCTTGCTGTGGCTTAATTTCCAGCACACAGCACAGGCAGTAACTAAAAAGGGTTTGTAAACTACAGTACAGCAGTGGTGGGGTGCCCTAAATTTTAACTTTGTAAAAACAGCTCAGCTATGGCTCTGTGTTAGAACTAACTGCAGCACTGGCACATGACCGAATGCCACCCTAAACTTTTTCAACATGAACAGTATACTTTAGTATTACACTCTTCATATATGTATATATATAAAGGTATGCACACTTAGTAGAAATCAATTAGTATCTACCCCTCTTGCCCAAAGCCCCATGTTAATTATGCTCATCTCAAGGCGTGCACACTAGAAATTTTTTAAAACAAATGTCCCGTCACCAACTCTGCTTGCAGAAGCAGTAACCACTTTTCAACTTGCAACAGCACTTGATTTACTATCAAATGTTCTTCCACACACATGAAGATGAGTTCTAATCTTTTCTCACTAGTGCCAATATATTCCAGACCAGCTTAGACAATCGTAAGAGTCACAGGCTATCTTGAGCCTAGGAGGTGATCCTCGAAAAACAACCTGCTCTCACAGTCCCCACCTACCTCCCTTGAGATTCTTCCAAGCAGATCCCACAACAGGTCAAAGACTGCTCTACTAAAGCCCATGGCTGTGACCCTGCTTTCTGACTTACTCCTGCTCCTTTTAGGAGCCTCCAACTCTTGGCCATATCCTTAATAAATCCTTACTTGTCTGCAAGGGTGAGGTCCAGCAGAGTCTCTCTCCTCAAATCCTCAATGACCACCAATAACTTCTTGAAGTCATAGTCAACATCATTCTATATTGCTTATGCCCAACTCGCTTGCCCCCCCAGTAGGTATTGGGGTGTCTAAAATCCTCCATGAGGACCAGAGCTGTTAATATGAGGCTCCTTCCAGTTGCTTTAAGTCTTTATCTCCTTCTCTCTGACCAGGCAGTCTGGAGCAGACATTCACTCTAATATTGCCCACAACAGTTGGAATGTCAGCCCTGCTCCATATGAACTCTTGGCTCACTGCCATCTCTAGGCAGAGTTCCTAGAGAGAGGTCCTCTCCCTAGCATGTACTGAAAGGGTGCACCATCCCTCTGTGAAAATGAAGGGACTAGGGCATAAGCCCAAACCACCCTTTGATCAAAAACAGCTGACAGAGCTTGTGAGAAGCTGCCCCAGCCTCTGCCAGCTTTCTCCTCTCATCTGCAGCAAACACTCATCTTTCCCACAGCACACCCAGATACCCCACAAAAATGGTTCTCAAAGCATCTAGAAGATCTCAAAGCAGATCCCAGACACTGCCACACCTCAAGGTTGCAATGGTATTCAAGTTAGACTGTATCTTAAGACTTGCTGTTCTCCAGATATACTTTAGCCATTTCAGTCAATCCCTCCAAGAATCTCAGTTGTCACAGATTACATGCAACTTTTTTCTTTACTTGTATTTTTATTCCCTACAGTAATAGAAATAAATTACAATTTTTACAGCAAGTGACAGGTAGTTGCTGGTTACAAAATGTGGTGGAATTTAGAGCAAGTCAGCCAACATTGCTTAATTTCCTCTTTCCTCTGGCAGAAGCGTCAAACCCAGGAAATATTGAATTTATGGCCTGTTTCAACTTCTCAACTGATCCCACACTGTTCTTAAGAAACCAGGGCCCCTTTAGACACAACTGTTCAAGCTGGTTGGTGTAAATAGGGAACAGGTCCATCTTACTTAAGGATATATATATATATACACCAGATTTTAAGTATTAAATTAATTTTTCTTGCTGTCAGACTCAAGAAAAGGATTCAGAGAGCAAAAACACCTTATCCACTTTATCCTGCTGTACATCATGGTCCCAAACCACTACAGTCCCTCTGGATGTACCGTGCCTCTCTCATATGTTTTGAAAACATTATAAAACTTATTTACTCAGCACCATTCCATCTGTAACACCACTATGTAACACGAAATCCATGAAACAGGCTTAATGTTATGGATGGAGGAACTTATGTTTACTGGGTTTGGCCTTTGAATACTAGAGGGTTCACTGGAATTGTTCTGCTAACTTCTTCCAATGAGTCACCATGGGTCAGAAGTGAAGATGATTGTAACACTATTACGCCAGGTTCCAAGTTCACTCATTTGTATACTTCCAAGGAAACCCCAAATTGCCCCAAAAGCAGTGCTGCTACTTATCATCTGATTTAAAAAAAAAAGAACAAAATCCTTTAGTGCTTCATCTGCCCTTAAGCCTTTTCTACACAGTAACAGGATTTTAAGTAATTTGAGTGTTGTAATATTATAAAGCAATAATCTAAGATTTTCAAAGATTTGAAAAACAAAACAATTGCAAGTAGCCTCACCATGCTCTGTGTGCTTCCTGACGGGAGAACATACCTCTTTTTGCAAAGCATCGTCAGTTTGTGCAAGAAGTTGAACTGCTGCTTCCCTTTCAAAAGTCTTGCCAGGGAATGGTGTAACCTGCAGGAGGGATGACAACCTTTCCATGGAGCGTTCAGTGACGGAATTCAGTTCAGAGATGTTTTTATTCAGAAGGCGTTCCACCTTCACAGTCTCTCCTTTCTTTTCAGCAAGGTCTTCCTGGTTATCTCTGTCATCATCTGTGGAAGCGTTGAAGCCATTTTCACCTGCCACCATCAGGCCCCAGTCAGCATAATCCATGCTCTCCTTCTCTTCACGGTTGATGCCCACCTGAAAGGGGTCCTGCTCTACTTCTTTATAATCATCAATATATTCAGGTATCTCCTCAAGGCTGGGATCTTTACCGAGCAGAGACAGCTTCTTCAGGCTACTCACTTCCTCGGACAGCTCATTCTGGAGTCCCACAGAGTGAGCCATGCTTGGGATCACTTGCTCAAATCCTAGCGGCGAGGCTGGCCTCTGAGAAGGCCTCAGCACAAAAGAAAGATAGGACTTTACAGTTTCAGTTTTTTTAGGCTTACAATTCTCTTTGGGTTGACAGTTCACGATGTAACAATGCCGTTCAAACATCCAGGACAAGTCACAACCAGAGAGATCACAACATGCTGCGATGCAGTCCGACACTGACATGGCATGTGGAACTCGCATAATTTTAGTGGCTTCTAACTTGGGAGATATTACTGCACCTGAGTATGTGGCTCCTTCTCTGCACTGCTCACAACTGGAACCTGAAACAACACCACCAATATGAGGCACAGCACTACAATGAAGCCACAATAAAATTTACTGTGACCATAAATGGCTTATCACAGGACACAGGTGGTACTTTGATTAAAAAAGCTCATTTCCTTTCACTAACATCACCACTCCCTTTTTTTCACCATATTCTTTTGCAGTAGTATTTATACTTTGGAGGATTTTTTCAGGGTACAATCTTGCTAAATTTTACTCCTGTACTAGAAATATGAATACATAGAGATGAAAATGAGTTGCCAATACTCAAGAACAAAGTAGGGAACACATACAAAAAAAATAAAATCATGGGATACATTCATTACCCCACAGCATAGTAAGCAAAACATGTTTTAAAACAAAACTCAAATAAGATAGTCACATGACATTGTTTCATTTGAAGGCAGCAAAAATCTAAATAGGAGAAAGATTTTCCATCTCATCTGAACTCCATGAAGAATTCCTCACTCCAACATAATTACTGGGTTTCATATAAAAGCTGGATCAAATTCTCAAACTTTTGCTGCTTTACCACTAGTTCATGTGAAATCCTGAGAGCTTGCTTCAGTATGGAGCATCTTTCCTTCTTTTGTAGTGAAGTTGAAATCTTTTAGTATGACATTAGAATTATTTTCATAGCATATCACAGACTGAGCGTGAAGTGTTCAAATCAACACCTTGCATGGATCAGTCAGTTTTTAACATCTTGCCTAGGTCCTGGTTATAACTGCTCTTTAGAATTCCTCTCTCTAAAATGCAACTTGAAAAGTCTGATCATGCTTCAAGGAATAATTGAGTAAAATTAGGACATTCTTCTGGTTTTCAACTAGAATTGCTAGCTCAATGAATGAAAACAAACACGTTACCACTTTGGAGCTAACACAATAATGAAAGATAGAGTTGACTTTGCTTGCTTTAGATATCTGTTAACATCATTAACATTTGAGTTCTGGCAGCAGGAAACTCATTATTCACAATAGTATAGGGAAGGAGGAAAATAAAAAGCTTGACTAATGAGCTGAGGGGCAGGTAAAATGAAATCAAAGGGTAGGAATTGGCTGGCCACAGATGTTAAGTCTGACCATGAGCCTTGGAGATGCAGGGATTCTCCTATGTATGTGCTGTGTCAGCACCACATTAGTTCCCACCACATCTTCTGGGCTAAACTGCAGCACAGTCCTTCACAATACATTAATACAACTACTGAAATACCTGTGGAGTTTCAAAGTGCCTGGGATGAATGTAAGGCTTGCAAGGTAGGTTAAGGAACACATACACACAAAAACAAACAAACAAAAAAAAACCAAAAAACAAAGAAACAAAAAAAAATTGCACCATATATGGAGGGACAGAGTGGACAAGATGTTATGACGGTTTTGTAGAGCTTGCTGTGGAGGGTGAGGAAAAACATGAAATAAAAACAAATTGAAAAAATATGATGACTTGCAAATGGGTATAGTTGAATAGGAAGATGATAAAAAGGATAAACAGCTTCAAGTACCATTTTTCTGATTCCAGCTACTCCTTCACACAAAACTGGGATGCTGTCTCCTCTTCCACTTCATACTTTTCAGCGAAAAAAATCTGTCCAAGGCAACATGCACTTAAAACATCCTTCTTGCTCCAACATAGCCTATATATGCAGTATCTTTATCTGTACTCAGGAGAGGCTCAAGATTTGTGCAGTTTTTTCTTTCACACTGCATATAAACTTTTCCTCTACATTCTCTTTTACCTCCAAGAACATAAGACCCTGGCAGAGACTCTGAATTGTCATCACAAGTCTTTCCTTCAAGTTGTCTGAACAACTTGCAACAGGGGAGCCAGAAGAGCTCTGGATTAAAATGGAGTATAGGAGTCAGGCAGCCCATTCAACCATTCCATCCTTTTGCAACCCATATCCATTTAGTTAATTCTGTAAATCAGCAGAGAAATGAGAAATGGGTAAAACATGAACATGACTCCGTGCAAATGTGCAATATTAGGCCAGTAACAATTAATGCTTTAGGAACAGCACTATTAATGTGGGCCAAAAAATTCCTTTGAGGGCTGTTTTCAGCCCCTTTCTTCTCTACCGGATCCTTGAAGGAGAAAGTGACCAACTTGTCAAAAGAAAAATTTGAAAATTTATTATTTATTTGTTCAGAAAAGAATGGCCAACAATTCTTGCTTTAGAGAGAGGCTTATGCAACTGGGATACTCCACAGGTCTAAACCAAGGGCAGAGTTCAAGTCCTCAATCAGCTTCAAATCTCACTCTGCCTCTTTCAGTTTGATACATTAATTATCACACTAAAGAGTCAACGACTCTCAGAATTAGTGGTGCTTCATTACCCATTGAGAGAAACAAGTGTAGCACATTCCTAAAATAATAAAAGACTTTGAACCTAAATCTTGCAAGCAAGTGACCTAACCAGGGACCATAGCTACCTGCTTTTCAAATCTCCAAAAGCCTTTTTTTCATCCTAACAAAGAATGGAAAAAACATTAAACTTCTGAATTTTTGTACAATGGGAAAATTATTTCCCTGACAATCCTAAATTAAATCTAACACTGCAATCCAAATCTCAAAGTAATGGAAATTTCACCTCTTGCTTCAGCTGGTTACTCCTGAGCTTAAGGGTAGCAGTAGGTATGCAAGAAAAAATGAATTTAGCAGGCTATTTCAGCCTCACACTAGGTGGGTACATTAGTTGTCTTCACACGGAAAATAAAACTACTTAGAGTGAACTTAATCTGATCTCAAATTTCATATTCCCCGTCATCCCATAGAACCTTCAATCTGCAATGGGCTCAAGTAGAGGTAATATAGTCTTATTTACAGAAAATTTACTGAAAGCGTGATGGATGAAAGGTCACATAGTAACATTTGTCTCTGCTACACTATTACATGCCGTGAGAGGTCACAGCACGGCTATTTTCTTCTAGTTAACAAAACCTCGAAATTAAAATGCTGTTCTAGTCTGACCAGTAACAGCAAAAAAAAAAAACCTACCATCATGCAATTCTGTTTGTTTCTGAAGTACTCATTCGAGTTACCAATGGAAAGACTGCTTCCCTTTATTACAAGCCCTGAAAATCCTCTGGAGCACGAGCCAATAGCCTAAAAGTTGTGAAAATGTCCCCCTTCCTTTTATCTGTACCCTGTTATGTCTACAGGAAGACAATACTGACATATTCAGAGACCTAGTGAGGCAAGTTGATTACTCTAAAAAAACTCAACCCATACCATCCACCAAAAACCTACTAAACAGCCACACTGTGGAATATAGTTTCATTTTACAGAGATTCCTTTTTTTAATGATGGAACATCCACACCCTTCTTCGAGCTCCACGCTAGCACTCCTTCACATCTTGGTGCATGAGTTCACTGATATCAAGAGCCCAAGAGGAACACAGCTGATCCTCTGCCACAGCTGGTTGGAGACCTTTCCTCAGGTGGACATGGAAACTCACTGTAAAACCCAGCAGATGCTCTCCCCCATGCTCATGCAACCATGAGCAGTTGAATGATTCGCAGCAAATATTCTTTAGTTAGTAAGTAGCAAATTGTGATAGTGTACTAACACTGGGTTCATCACGGCTAATTGCCCCAGTATGAAACCCCGCAAGGACAGAACTATCCACTTGTGCACTGCCCTATTTGTTTTCCCTAGCAGCAAACAGTCCAACAAGAAGCAGAAGTAAGGGGCAAGAGGAATATGCAGTATAGGAGAAGAGCTCAGATTCAGACCTTGCACCAAGAAAAGTGACATTTGGTCAGAATCACTTCTCATTACCTTCTTGCTGGCAGGACAGCATTGAAAGCCCATGTAGTAAGCTATTCTCACAGCCTGAAAGCCTCTGGACTACCTGAGAATGGAGAATCCTACAGCAGTTTGCTACAGGAAGAGTAGGACTGTCCCTGCTTTCTTGACATGAGTTCCTTTCACTGTCTTTGAGCAACAAAATAGCCCCATTCTGGTTTTAGGAGTATTGATTTATTATTTTTTTTAATTCTACCCTCATTGGGTGAATTTTGAGTGGAAAGACTTTGTATAAGTAGGAAGTAAGTTTTGTTTTTCCTGCCACCATAATTGAAACAATTTTTTAAAGGTTCTGGAAGCACAATTAAAATATTATTTTTTTTAATTGCAGTCACCTAAGAGGACAACGTAAAACTCCAATTTCAAAGCTACAGCCAATTTCCACAGCAGAGTTATAAACCTCTGAGAAGCACACTTTACACCATTAAGGCTGGAAAAGGTATATACTCTGTGAGCTTTGATAACAGCCTACAGAAGATACTGTCCTGGAAACCAGAAAAGCAGCATTACTGAGAACTTCCTCAACATGTGAAATGTTGCTGCATCAGTTCCTCTAGCATCAGCTAACTTCTCTGCACACCACGAATGTGTTTTCATTCTTTTTTTGCAGGCTATCTTGATGCTATTTGGGGTTCCCCCTCCCTTTTCCTGAAATCTCGCTGGTCTTTAAACAGGGATACATCTGGGATAGTAAAGTACTCTTTTGGGTCTCAGTACGGGTGCTCTCTCTGAGGATTAAGCACTGCAAGGGAAGGAAAAGGAGACCAAACAGACCAAAAAAACAAAAACAAAAACAAACAAAAAACCCAACTCAGTTACATAAAAAGCAAATCCTCAACATAAGCTAAAAACAACAGTAATCTAGTTACATTTACAAACAATGACCTGCAAAGGTTTTGTAATCATTATAGTAGCTTTCATGATGTTTACAATTTACTTCTTGTGTCCAGGATCTGTCAAAGCACCCTAATTAGTTCAGTGGGTCTGATGGTCCTTTACATGTATTGTTTTCACACCCTGAATCATCATCATCCCTGTTTATCACTGATAAATCAACTAAGTGCTTTTTAAAGAGAAGAGGGAAAAAAAGAAAAAAGGAAAAAAGAAAAGAATGGTAGATGCACAGCTGCAGCTATTACATTCCTCCACAAGGAAACCCTGACTGCTTCCAGCAGATAAAGACAATGTGAGCAAATTTGGCATACTGCATAACTCACCATAATCTCAGAGATCGCAGTCAAGCACTGCATCATCTTGTATCTCTGGTAAGACCTTTGTGAACCAGAACACTAGAACTAGTCATGGCAGTGCAAGTAACAAAGAATGCACTATGACCTCAGGCTAGTGGTTCCACTGTCATTTCAAAGGCACACCTACATCTTAAAATGTCCTTTGACACCCCTGGCCTGTGTTTCATGTGTTAGGTACATGGGAAGAAAAGTGTATTCATCTTATTCTTCAAAGTCCAAGACCAATAGTAGTGAAATGTGTTGAAAATCAAGGGGTTGTAATGTTTTTAGAAATACCCTCCCCTAGAGTAAGAAAAAGGATACTGGTGAATACTAGCAAAGAAGGTCATAAAACTTACAGCTGGGCTGCATGCAGTTAAAAACAGGAGACTAGACTGCAAAACACCAAAACACCTGTGACTGCAATTACCTGCCAATCCCTCTTCAAATTTTTGTTGGAGCGGATAATCTCAGAATAAAGCATACAAATGCACACACAGTATAAGAAAACTAAGAGTCAGCCACGAGAATGCTATTATATTTTCAGAAATGCACTTCAATAACAGCATTTGCAAGCTCTGCCTCAAATGCCAAATTAGAGCATGCCTGCTCAAGATGAAGAGCTAGACTGAATTGATTCCAAGGTATTGGATCCCCAGTTGCAAAGTAAACTGTTGATTCTGTTCTGGAAAGCAAAGTCTTCCATCCCTCATGAAGAAATAAATCCCTTTTTTTTATACATTAGTATAAAAACATTAATAAATGGCCAGAATAATTTCAATGTATTTCAATATACACTGATTTCATCAGTGAATGGATATAAGACAGTGAAATGAGATTATGAGGAATGGCTGTATGACTAAATTAGGAGCTGCATCCACAGGTTTTGGAAGTCAGTCATTCAAAATGCATGAGATGTTGAGTGACAGAGGCATGGCACACACTAATAGCAATTGCAGCAGACAGCTCAAGCATCCTGAGAGGCACAAACATTAGTCAGTGACAGATATCTGTATCCATTAGGTGATCTGCCAACTGTTCTAGCTTTGTTTTTCATTGTTTTGGGTTTATGTGACATGGTTTGGGAGTCAGGGGTGAGGGGAAATGGACTGCAGGGATGACTTCTGTGAAAATACCACAGTGAGGCAGATGTCCATCCATTGGGGACCACCGTGACCTTCATCCCATGGAGGACTTCACCTCAGAGCAGGTGGATAAGCCCTGAAGAAAGCTGTGAACCCATGGAGAACCCAGACTCGAGCAGACTCCTGGCCTGAACTGCAACCCTGTGAAGAGAAGCCCCCACAGAAACACATTTTCCAGCAGGATCTGTGATCCCACAGGGGATCCACACCGAAGCAGTCAGTTTCTGAAGGACTTTCCTGTGGAAAGGACCCATACTGAAGCAGTTCTTCAAGAATCTGAGCCCACGGGAAAGACCCTATGCTGAAGCAGGGAAAAAGCGTGAGGAGAAAGGAATGACAGAGATGAAGTACTATGAACTGATTGCAACCCTCATTCCTCAATCCCCTGAGCCACTCAGGGGAAGAAGACAGAAGAGTTGGGAGTGGAGTTGAGTGAAGGGAGAGGGTGAGAGGCAGGTGCCTTTAGATTAGTTCTTACTTCTCATTATCCTACTCTGATTACTTGACAATAAATTAAACTAACTTCCCTATGTCAGGTCTTGTTTGCTCTTGACTGCAATTGGTACAGGACCTCTCTGTCCTGATCTCAATCCACAAGTTTTTAATCATATTTTTCTCTCCCATCTTGCTGAGAAGGGGAAGTGATAGTGTGACTTGCTAGTTACCTGGTTGCCAGCAAAGGTCAACCCTCCACATTCATGAAAAGCAGTCAAACACTGTTAGCAAAAAGCCACCATGCACAAAATAAAACAAAATAAATGTCACCTAAACAGGACAGAGTAGCCCACTTCAATTCCTTTTGATGAACCAGAGAATATTCTTCAATATCTTTCTAAAAATATCCACCAGTGAGCCTTTCTCTATTCTCTCAGCAATGGAATATCAAGCCTTTCTTTCCTACATTAGGTCAGTCTTCTCATTATCTTAAAATAAAACAAGTGTTAAGATGACTTGGGGTTTTTTTCAGAAAAAGTGGCCTTTAAAAGCAGAAGTTTGCATGCAGAGAAAAACTGCAGAATTCCTGAGCCTGAGTCAATTCACCCTAAAACCTGCACCAAAAAGAAGTCCTTTTGTTTTAAAAAGGGTGAGCATGTAATGATGTATTTTAGCAAACATATCCTGGAAATCAGCAAGAACCCTCCAGTTTAATTAGACTAAATACTAATTGGATTAAAAAATATTGCCAATTATCAAGACGGAAATAAGTACTGACATTTTTATTAAAATAATATGAGATATTAGATTATATTATCCTCTGAACACTGTTTGCTGGTATCTGAGATACAGCTTGAAATACAGCCAACGGTCTGCGATCAATGGTCTTGTCCTCAGAAAAACCAAGGGAGCATAGCAAATTTGAAGCTAAAGACTAATAAATTTCTATGTGCATGTGGAAGACATTCTAATCTGCTAACAATTAACAACATTATCAGAAGCATGAAACTGTGACATTCTCTACAGGAAAAATCTGTCTTCTGTTGAAGTTACTGTGAGTTTTTTCCTAAAGATACTGGTACAGACCCTACAGCAGGTACTCAGTGCTCATAGGAGAGTATTTTATTTACAAAGGGCATACTTGTTTACTATAGTAACAAAACCCTCAGCTTCATGTTCTCCTCAAAAAGATTGCCACTCTAAGATCCTCAGGGTGATCTTGATGATGACTATTTTGAACCAGACATGAGCACAGCTATAGCTAATACCTATCTCTCAGTTGTAGATTAATACCTATCACCCTTCACCCAACTTTTCCAAATTCAGTAGTCAATTTAAGCCTTAGTGCATTAAGCAAGGCTCTCCCTCATGAGACAGCCCATCCTGTTTATATTGCAAGGGACAAAAGTCAGATAGCTGAGCATTATTTTCTCAATTCCTGCTAATACAAATACTGATTGTTTCTCCACAGCCAGAATTCAAACACTGTCTTTTAAGAAAACAAACCTCACTTCTGCAAATATTTTTCCACACTTACCATACCAAAACTGCCTGCACTAGATTAAGTGTCTCTATGACACAGAGGCAGTATTAAGAATTACTATCATTCTTCATCTGTCTGATTGTAAAATAATTTACCTATTCCTATGGCTGAAGCAGAAACTTACAGGACTTCTCTGTGGTCTTTGGAAGGAAAAACCTGCATGTAAAGAGGACGATGAGGTGAGAGATGTGGACAAATGCATTTATGCTTCTAATGTATCAACTACCCTATGATATTTCAAAACAAAGAAACAGCTTAGAATAGAAGCGATACATCATTCTTAAATTGCTGCCCTGCAAGAGAAAGAGAAGGCAAACTCTTTGAACTCTTCCACTACCCATTCTTCCCCCATGCACCTCCCCTGAAACAGCCTACTGAAACTGGCTCCAAACAGCTACTCACAATTTCCTTCCTCCACTGCAAACAACTGGCAGTTATGAAGCTGTATCTTCCCAAGACTTTTGCACTAAGGAGTCACAAGATTCCTCAGCTCTTGCCTTATTCATATTTCATTCACAGCTGAATACACACTCCAGGAGCATTTGCTTCACTTTTCTGGGTGACTCAGACACACAAGAAGTAAACTCCTACCTGTTATTGCCCATAGGAACAGGCAGAGAACACCAGGTCCAAATGCCATTCTGCACCAGGAAGGCAGTGACAACTGCTTTTCCAGTTGTGTGAAAATTCTAGGTCTTAACATTCGTTTCCTCTAAAATTGTTAGTTCCCTGCTGCGTCCATCAAGCACTGCAACAGACAGCACAGGAAAACCAGGTCAGATGTGAGCATTAATTAGAATGTCACAGTAAAAGACAATAGACAGGTGACATGCAGGCTTTATCATTACTTCCTGACTTCTTGATGTATGACATAGTAGATCAGACAAGCTGAAGATGCAGAACAAATTACCTACCTGAAAATCTCTTTCTCAAGAAGATGCAGAAAGATCCTAGAAAGATTTGCACATTTGGGCTTCTGTACCTCAGAACCTACATATATTCTGTTATCTCTCCAGTCCCTGGTTTCCCTGACTTCAAACAGAAACTAGCACTTCAAGAAAAGGCAAACCTATCCAAGGGATTGTTTTTGCTCAAGGACCTGGTTTCACTCAGTGGGTAATGCAAAAAGATGGGGAAACACGTTGTGTACCACAAAGGGACCTAATTTTGAGTGAGAACTGTCTGTAATGTTTCATAGTATATATATATATGTATATAGTTTTAAAAGGCATTAATTTGGGTATGACGTAGATGGTATAGGATAAGGGGTGGATAATGTCCTAGTTACAGCAGCTGGGACCAGTTTATTACTATGTGGGTGTAACCAAAACTGTGTATTTTACACCCTTTAAGTCCTTTCTGATAAACAGTTAATAATGGATCATTTGCAGCAGCTGTCCAGGGCACATGTTCCAGGGAAAAAGTTCGGGGGGCTCTGAAATTGAAACTAAGACACCGTTGTAAGCTTAAAGCAACAGTATTTTATTATAGGAGGTGGCCAAGTAAACGAGAACCCACAGGAAAGAGAGGGAGAGAGAGGAGGGAAAGGAATAAAGCCCTACGTGTCACCTAACTT